>NDGN011309841.1:0-14445 GCA_002564285.1 Tympanoctomys barrerae
CAATTAACCACTAGGAAGAATGTATTCAATGTGTTAATTATTGAAACTGTCCTACCAATTTGGAAAGAAAAAGAAAGAAAAGACTACCAGACTAAGTCTTACAAAGATGAGCCTACTTTCATACACAAAGGAAGCAGGTGGATACTGCCAGCAGTAAAAATGCTGAGGCAAATCACAGAGGCAAAGGATGTCCTGGGTACTCAAGCCAGGCACAGCACAAGGCATGGGTGGCATCATGAGGTAGCACAGGTCTCATCTGCCTGGAGGTCTCCCATACAAGCATCATCTATGATGTACCAGTATGTAATAGATGGAGATACAGTCTCATAAATATTTCCATCCATCTTCACTGTGCCTCAGAGCTTGGCAAAGTCCAGACTTCACCTGCAATGACAGGCCTTGTATGAGGTGTAACCGTTGTAGTACAATTCGAACCTGGTTTTACAAAGGCAATGTGAGTTCCAGTTAGTATGACCAGTTCAGTTTGAACAATGGTGCCAATCTAGCAAAGAAGGAACATGCTTCACATAGTCCAGCAAATGATAACATAGTAATAGCTAGCATTTTTCTGCATATATATATATATATATGGTATATTTCTAAGCACATAATCACATTATTTCATGTAAAACTGCTAGGAAAAAAATATGGCTGTCATTCCCAGTTCAGAAGTGAAGAAACTGAAAGGAAAACAACAAAGTCTAAGGTACTTTGCATCGGAGTCCACCTGTGAACACAGGAAATGTGACTGAGGATTAACACTCACACTGAAATTATTCTGCTTCTTTTATACTAAACAGGAGAGATGAAGCCCATGTTAACTCAAACTTTTCTAGCTTGGAAAACTTAGGGATCATAATCCCATTAAGTGACAAGAAAACTTCAGAAGGATGAGTAGATATGCTGAAGAAATGAATGCAGGTGGTCAGGAAAGTGGAAGAGGTAAGTCAATAATTTTTTTTTTTCGGAACCGGGGATTGAACTCAGGCCCTTGCGCTTGCCAGGGAAGTGCTTATTTCACTGAGTCATCTCCCTGACCCCTAGCCAGTAATTTAATAAGAAAGTTTTTCACACTTTTGTAGTGTTAAATTTCTTTCCATAGGCAATTAAGAGTTATAAAATAGACAGGGTTTGATAGAAGGTAAGTAGCTTGGTAGTGGGCCAGTGAGGTAGCTCAGCAGATTAAGTACCTGCTTTTGGCAAGTGCAGGGACCAGGGTTCTATCCCTGGTCCCACATGCCCCACGCTGAGCCAGTGACGAGTTCCATTGTAGTGGTGCATGCCTGTAATTTCAGCACTGGGGAGGCTGAAAACAGGAAGATTACTATGAGTCAGAGCTGCATAGTGAGACCCCATATCAAATACATAAAATGAAAAAAAAAAAGATAAGCAGGTAGATAAATGAATTCCATTTTATTCACCTAAAATAAAACCCCATCAAGTTTTTTTGTTTAAACATATATCCTAGCATTATACTTCAGAATTTAATATTGAAAAGCCACAAAAATAAAGGAATATGCATACCATAAAATACATCAGTATATTGTAATAAAACATTTAAATAATTAATACATTTGAAAAATGCCTAAAAGAGAAAATATTTTATGACATACTTTTTTTCTTTCAGGAGACTTTAGTTATTATATAAGACACATTTCTCTATTCTTCAAATGAGGATAAAAATACAAAAGAAGATAATGCAACTAATTCAATTTTCCATTACATCATGTGTTAGAGTCCTATCAGAGCTAGATAGAGTAAGTAAAATTGCTATGGAAAGCCTGAGATGTATTTTTAGTTGCTACTCTGGGGTTTTTTTAAAGCCATCTGTAATTTCTCTTCTGATATCATCACAAGCATCTTCTATACACCATATTTTAAATGCAATCATGGTTGTTATATTGAATAATGTTGTCTTCAAATTAGTTCTTTAGATTGCCAGATATAAGCAGTCAAAATTGGTATGAAAAAGAGTTATAAGAGATTTAAAAAGAGAAGAAAAAATTTTAAGCATTAACTGCTCCTTTCAACAGACCAGCAGAAATCAGCAGTACAGGTATCCAAACTATCCTGTTTATGTACATAAATACGTGTTTTCCCCCACCTTTTTTTCTTTCTTTTGTCCTTTTCTTCATCCCAGTTGTTCCTTCCCTTTGAACGGATTCCTTCTCTTTCACAGTATCTATTTTACTTTTCAGATTTTATTTACTCTTTCAGGTTCTTACACTAGCAAGATAATCTGATACAGGTCTGATTTATTTCAATTAATGAGTATGATCTCTAGTGCACCCATTTACCTACAAAAGCCTGGAATTTATTTATTGTTTTTATAGCTGATTAATACTCTGTTGGGTAAAATACCATGTCTTTTTAACCTGTTCCTCAGGTGATGGGCATTTGAGTTGTCTCCAAGATTTGGCTATGATAATTTGCACTGCTATAAACATGGGTGTGCATAGGTTGCTGTGGGACAAGCTCTTCACTTCTTCCAGGAAAACACCCAGGAGGGGAACAGCTGGGTAGAATGGGATCTCCAATCCCAGATTTTTGAGGAATCTCCACGCTGATTTTCCTAGTGGTTGTACCAGTCTGCACTCCTAACAACAGAACAGAAGGGTTCCTTTTCCCCCACAGCCCACCCAGAACTTGCTATTCGTTGACTGCTTGATGACAGCCACTGGTTCTGGGGTGGGATGAAATCTCAGTATTGTTTTTGTAATGTTGAAAAGAAGTCTTATAATGCTTTCAGGAAACCAAACCTGTACGTGAGGTGCTCACACGGCACCACACATTGAAATGAAGCAGGCAGGTACATCTTGAGGCAATCCACACTCTTTCCTACCTCAATTTTTTGCCCAAATCTTTAATGGTCTTCATCTACTTTTTAACAAACATAACTGTCAACAAATGCAAAATGCTGTACCATTTGATGTCTATCAGCATTATATTTCATGCTCTCCTGCCTGTTTGTGGACCAATTTCCTCTACTAAATAGTTGGTTTCTAAAAAACAAAGAAAATAATTTCTCTTTTCCTTACTGTCAAGCCTATCCAAGGACAGGAAATACAGTAAGCTCAGAATATTTATTTATACACTTTGCCTTGATACAATTATGTTTACTTTAAAAATTGTATAAAAGCATTCTGTAAAGAAAAAAAACTATTTCCAACAGTAACCACTCTATATTAGTCTAAAATTTTATTCTTAATTATATTGTTTTACAAGATCCATACAGTTAGTTAGGATATGTGAGATTCATTCAGAAAGATACAGTTGTTAGTTCTCTTTTATGGTCACACTTTATTAAGAAACTGTCTCTTCTTTTCATATCCAAGCATGACATTTCCATTTTTTCCCCCTCTGTAAGCAAAGTTGCTTATTTATACCCTGTGATCCTTGGAGGATAACTCTAGGCTTGCATTTTCCTTTGCATTGTTTATTATAATAAGCATTCATAAAGTATTGTGTGGACATGCTAAGTTGCAGTTTGTGGCTAGAACAGAAGCTACTATTAAATATGGATTACTTTAAAGCCTGGAAATGAATCTGGTTGGACACAGGGTCACTGAGGTCCCAGGCACTCTGGATTTCCCTCTAAGAAGAATTTGGGTTGTGGCGGGGATGCGTGACTGGAGTGTGCATGCCACGCTAATTCCTGTGATAAACGTGTTGCCAGAGGTCCTTTAGACCCACATACTGGCATTTTATAATGTCAGAAGCCACAGATCCTCTTTTGACAGGTTTTCTCCTCTGTTCCTGAATTACTGAAAGCTTTGAATAACCCAGATGAAACAAATAAACATCACCTCCTACCCCCTAAAAAGCTTACATACCTAAAATTGAGCAAGGTTTCATACATTCTTTTATTTATTCATTCTTTCCTTTTAGGAGTTTAAACAAAAACTGAACTGCTTTTTTATATATAGTTACAAAGGACACAGTGGGGAAAATGTGAGGTGGGAAAATCAATTTGGATGGCGAAAAGGAATTCTCTTTCCCATTTGGTTTGGTCTTCACCTCCAGATGAGGATACTTGGTATGGCCCGTGTTGGCATAAAACTGTCTTCCATATTGAATGCCTGTGGTATCATTTCACTTTAAATACAGATTACAGTATTGACTGAACTCTCAGCCTCGTGCCAGTCTCAGTGACCAGCACTGAATCTTGTTCTCCCAAGCACCCATGTGTAAATACTGGGTTCTGGTGCAAAGCAGGCATGGAAGCCATGATTAAGATACTGTATTTCAAAAGGAGCCAGAAGGCATTTTAATGGATATTGACATGATTTGTATTTTCAGAGTCACTCTGCTTCCTCCATAGATATTAGATAGATTCTAAAGGGAAATGAAGAGTAATCAGAAACCAAGTAGCTGCCTGTAAAATAATCCTGATAGTAGAGAGTGGAGTTCTTAGAGACTTGTAGATTTGGAGATGGAAAAGGTAAACAGATTTGAAACATTGGGGGGGGCGTGTAATTAGATGTAGGGAGCAAGGTCAGATAGGAAGCAAATACAACACCTCCCCAAGAGATGAAGGAGGGATGTTCTGCTTTCATTTCTCTTCTTGGCCGATTCATCTTCATACATAGCAACTTACCTACCTTGAAGGGACACTGCTGCTGCCTGGTAATTCCTGATCTTGGTTCAGTCTTGACTACATCACAGCTTTTTTATATACTTATAACTCTCTGTCTAATCTTACCTCTAAACATAAAAAATCCACATCTACACTTACTGGACAGATAGATACTTAACAGGAGAAATAGAGCATCCACCTACCTATATGTCTCTCTATATACACAGATCATCTTTCAAGGACTGCATCCAGTGTGTAGCTGGAAACCAAGTGTGACTCATGCAAAAGCTTCTGTTCCTTCCTATGCACTACACAGCCTCCATGGAGTCAGTACACTATTCTACAGACAACAGGTAACATAAGCTTTGGGCAAATCCATTTACAGGCAGATTAATTATGTGTGCTATAAGTATTCACAATGAATAGAGAAAAAGATATTCTGGCAAGACAGGAGAGTAAAGGTTTGGCCAAGAAAATTTAATTAAATTAGTCATTGCTGGTTGAGTAGATTCTGGTAGGAAGGAAGAAAGTTCACAGCCCTAACTATGTATGAATGACTATGTCCCAATGACTAAGGACAGAGTAAGGAAATTGGGTAGGAAAAGCAAAGGAAAAGCGTGTGTAGAGGGAGATTCAGCATTTGCTAGGAATCTATTGTTCCTCAAACTGATATTTTTCATTTATTATATGTTATATTATTTAGTCCTTATAATTTTGAGGAAAAAATATAAATAACTTTATTTATAGCTATAAGAATTAAAATTCAGAATGCACGAGACTCTTTTCCAAAAGTTGTAAAAAAGAAAAGGGACATCTAGGTTTGCATCTGTTTTCTAAGTTTTATACTAATTCTCCCAGGCTAAAACAATTTAGTGAGTAGTAAGGGAATAAAAGTGAGCTGCAGCCAGCTGTGGAGGGGTCTGGATGGGAAGACCGTTGAACTCGGTAATAGGAAGTCACTGAAGACATCTAAGCAGAGCAACAACTGCTTTTTAGTTTGCTTTCAAATGTTTTGTTTTCAGTCATGTTAGGATTTGCATACACTATAAAACATTTTCTGAAATAACTGCGCTGCTCCCAAGGCAAACACTTGGAAGAAGTTAGATATTGGAAGTTCTAGCAAGTTTGCTTAACTTGTGCTAGTGTTTTATTCATCCATTTATTTATTTATTTATTTATATTTTAGGGCAGGGTCTACAGGGTGTTCAGGGTCTCACTACTAGATCGGACTCATAGTGATCTTCCTGTTTGCAGCCTCCCAAGAGCTGCGATTGCAGGCTCGCACCACCACGCCTAGTCTCAATTACCATCTCAGCGCAACCTGGGAAGCAGGGCCGGCAGGACAGGCTTAGGTTCATCTTTCTTTCTTTCTTTCTTTCTTTCTTTCTTTCTTTCTTTCTTTCTTTCTTCATTTATTTATTATTTTTTTTGGCAGAACCAGGGACTGAACTCAGGCCCTTGTGCTTGCCAGGCAAGCACTTATTCTACTGAGCCATCTCTCTCTGAAGAGTTGATGCTGTAAGTATTTAGGAGTAGTGACCCAGGTTCTGCATCATAAGCACTTTATACTCTGGCACAAAAAATGATCATTTACTCTGTCACTTTTTTAAACAAGAAATTGACTATGAGTTTTGGTAATATTTCATGGGAATAATTCTTCATCTTTGCTTCCAATAAATATTTATTAATTGCTTACTATGTGTTATGAAAGTGAACTCTATTGTTAATCCCTGATCTGAAATAGTTCTAAGCATCCTTAAGAAGAAAGACTACCTACATTTTAGAAGGTTTCTGGTACCCCCCCATTGATGGGTTACACGTATCAATTTCTTGGCCCAAGTGTCACGTTAATGGCATGTTACAGCATACATGCTATTTTCTTATGTGTACCTTTCACAATGTAGAAAGCAACTATGGGGTTAGGATTTTAGGGAAGGGAAGAGGAAGTTCCTGTAAAGAAAAAGTTGAATTTTAAAGAGATTCATAAAATCAATGATTTGTACTCAAGATGTTGAAGTTAAATAATTTTTTTTGAGCTTCTCTTACTAAAATAGGGTTCAAAAATGGCTTTGAATCTTACTTATATTTCCTCAGAATGCCTCCAAGTCTGTCATCTAGTACCCTCTGCCAAATGATTTCTGGGTTATTTCTCTGCATTATCTGGAGATCTCCACAGCAGCTACACTCGGCTAGCCTTCCTTCTAGCCTGAGGCAGCCAGGGCACTGCTTTGGGACTGGGAGATAGCTGGAGGAGCACTCAGACTCAGGTTTCTTGGAGAAAATATGACCTCCATTGAGGCTGATTGCATCTGACAGCATCCCCATCAGGGGTGACCACATTCACTATTGCCTCTCACCCTGTCAGGCTGCAGAACTCCAGGGTCCCCCATCTGCTAGCTAGAGGAGAAGGTTATCTCTAGGCCAAATGCAGCAAGGGAAATATGTGAAACAGTTGTCAAATTCAGTGAAAGCTGAAGATCTGGGCCATTGATTCAGGGGCCCATAGTGCTCCAAAGAATTCTACCTAAGTCCAAGGAGAAAATCAAAGAAACACACTACACTACTAACATAATAGCTATAGAAATGTTGAAATAACTTCCTGAAAGTCATGGAAAAAAGAGGCAAGGATTTATCTTTGATAAGGTCCAGACAAGATGAATAAGCTCTGAATGACATCATAAGAAGTCTAAATAAGTCTAAAATAAGAGCATGTCTATATCAAGGCAAGATTGCAGATTGCCCATTTGCCAAACAGGATCATACAGGTATAGATAGCAGATGGAACTACATCCAGGTTTATACACCTACATAATTCTGAGTTTCACACATAATTCTGAAAATGAGAGAAAAGTCAGAGAGGGACAAAGTACAACTAACTATAATAAAGAAGATATCTCACAGGTCCAAGCAGCAATGGGTGATGGCATGAGTCAGGCAGCAGGAACTTGAAAGAACTTGAGAATGCTAATAAAAGACATGGTGATCATACACTGTAGGATGAATAGAGTGAAAGATAGAAATAAAAAGCATAATTTACCATAAGGGGAAAATGACCATTAAGTTGGGCATTCTTAATAGAAATATAGTGATTACAATAGTGAAAAATATCATTTTGCTTTTGTTTCCATGTTTACAGTAGCACAATTGGTGAACATATTGTGGTTTTGCCTGCACATCTCTCCAGCCTCATACAGTTATGAGGTGAGAGCTTTTCATAGGTGGCTGAAACTAGATTAATGTATATGATTCTGGTATTATGAGTGTGAGTGCGACCCCTGCCCTAAGGTAGGCAGCCTGCATGCAACATAAGGGACAAACAGAGGCTTGTCTTGGGTGCTTTCTTGTTGCTTTTTCTGTGTTTCACCACCACGAACTGCTGTTAGGGAAATGGTAGGGAGCTGTTGGTTTTCTTGAAGGAGATTGACATGCTGGCTTTCCTCATGAACTCTGTTGTTTTCATTGTGAAAAGAGCTCAAGACCTTGGTGTCACTGATAATAGCTATGATTCACTTTGGGGGAACTCTGGTCCTCACCTTGAGCATTGCTTCTTGGCTCCCAAGGGGAAGTTGTCTCCTGTTTCCAGTGCTGTCTCCTGGAGAACTTTGTCAGGCTGGCTTTCCTAGTAGGAACTCAGCTTTCCTCACCACTGGGGGAGCTCAGGTCCTCACTGTTGCTGAGGACAACTCTCTGGTTCTTCCTTTGAGTGTTGTTTCCTGGCTCCAGTGTGGAGCTGTCAGCCTGCTCACACAGAACCTTAATTCCACTGGCATAGACTTGCTCGCTTCCACTTTTGGGCTTCCCAGTACAGATATGTGAAACAGGCCTGCACGAGACATTGTTGTGGGCTTTAGGTCTCCAGTTGGATGTGTGGGAAGCATTTTTATGAGCTCTAGCTCTTCAGCTGGACTCATGCAGGACATTACTGTGGGATCCAGGCCCTCAGCTCAATTCTTTCGTCTTTGATATGTAAGCAGATTTCCTATATTCTCCTTGTAGATGATTCTTTGGGTGACTATTATAAAATAATCTTTTTTGTAAATGTATTTAATGCAGGGTCTACAGGGTCTCACTACATAGATTGGACTCAGTGATTCTCCTGATTTCAGCCTCCCAAGTGCTAGGATTACAGGTGCAAGCCACCATTCCCAGTCTCAAACACCATCTCAGTATGCCCTGGGAGTGAGGCCAGCACACTGGAGATCAAAACTGCTGCACTCTGCCTAAGCAGGCACTTTAATCTACTGAGCTATCTGGCTGGCCTTGCTATAAAATAATCTTATAAAATATGTGTCCTATATTGCATTGTTCCTCTTGGGAAACCTCAAACTATGACAAACTTGGTTGGGGAACTGTTTCCCCTCTGCCGTGTGCCATCCAGCTTTGGAGCCAGCCAATTGTGGACCAAAACCTCTGCTAAGTGTGTGCTAAGTGAACCTCTTCTCCTTTAACTCTGGGTGTCAGGTATTTTATCTCAGCAAAGAGAAAATTGACTAAGACACTCATTCACCTAAAAACTAGTAGCCTAGCCACAAGAAGACTAGTATGTTAATGCCATCTAAAGAACCAAATTAGGTTGTGTAAGGACTCTCTAAAGTGACTGAGTAGTTAATCCTAGGGGAAAGAAAACTAAGAATAAAAATGACAATTACCTTCAGATACTTATCTCAGAGGGAACATTTATCTTGGAACCATGTTTCTATGGCTTGTAACAAAACCTTGTGTGCACATAGGTGAGAATTTGCCTGCATCTAGGGCATGTGAAACTGAATTTAAGGGTGTGTGACACGAAACTAGCCCACTGATTGGGATCGGTATACTTCTGGGTGTGTGTGAATGCAATTACAAAAGACAAAAGCCCTACCCTGAGTACAGGAGGCAATACTTAAAATGTTTGTGGCCTGGATGGAAAGTCACGTGAGCAGATTCACTGCTGCTACCTCTTGCCTACCCTGCCATGAACATTTTCCTCTCTGCCATGCTGCCCTGCATGGAAACAGCCAACTGTAGGCTAAAAGCCTTACAAACTGTGAGCTAAACTGAACCTTTCCTCCTTTAATTTGGGGTGGACACTTTGTCTGGTGAACACAAAATGTAACTAAGACAGACATTTATCTTGGAATGAAAATTACTTTCTGTAAGATCATAGTCTTATTCAAGTTTTATTCCTTTAATATTTCCTTTAGTTTTCCAACTCTCCAATTTCTGGAACTGTACTATGTAAATTCAATAATGGGAAGAAACCAACACACTTAATGTTGGCAAGATGGAAAGAAATTGTCAAATTCTGACAAGAAAAGAATTCTGATCTGAGGACAAGTAGCTGATGTGATAGGAGTCACACACCACAGTGGCTCAGAGGGGCAAGGGCAAAGGGTCATTCTGAGGTTGAGAAGTAAACAAATTTCTGAAGAGAAGAAGAGAACAGAAACTCTACTAACACTTTGCAGTATTATGTAAAGGGATCCTCTGTCAGTTCTCACAGGAATGATGATAAAACTCAGAGTAGAATGACAGTGGAAAATACACTGGATAAGGAGAGTCTGTACCATTCCCTACTACCACTACCTTGGACAATCCCTTCAACCTTTCTTAGACTGAGTTCTTCATACATCTAAATGCATAGGGAAGAGAAAGATGCATTATCTACGGCAAATTAATTTCTCATTCTTTATTTTATTTCCCAGAGAAACTGGAAACCAAGTAAATTGATAAGGTCAGTATTTAGGACACCATTGCGGCCAGTGCTGGGCTCTTCAGCCCTTCAGCCACACTGACATGTGAGACATCATTCCCAACAGCTGGCTGTGTGTCAGCAATTCCTTATGCACAAAATCCTAAGCTGAACTTCAAGTTGTCAATAAAATTGTATTGGTCTCATCTGACTTCATGACTATACTCAATGCAAGTAATGTAGGTTACATATAACCTGTTATTCTATGACTCTTTCTCTATGAAGATTCATTAACAAAACTATTTCCCAAGAGAAAATTATTCATTTATAAAAAGGATTCAGCTTTGCTCTCAAACTCCAGGTAATTCAACTAGACTTTCCCATAGTAATGAAGTCCACAAACCACTCAGGAAGTGAAAATTACAAACAGTACCATTATTTAATAACACTCACAATATTAACCTCTTATTATTACACACGATCCTTCTGTCTTACAGGAGAGTTAAGTGGAATGTAATAAAAGTAATCACAGTTAAATCTTTCAAGTCTGTAAAGTTGGGCAAATCTCTGCAGTTATTCTAAAGATACAGTATTTCCTAATTCTTCGGGCTTCTGCTTGGTTTAAGAGTTATGACTCTTCAAGACAGAAGGGTAATGTGGGAGTTATGACTATTTCTGAATAGATATCTTTTCCATCTATTCAACAGTGACCAGAGAGTGAATTTGTGAACCCTCTGGGTCCACTGTGACATAATGTCTGCTCTAAATTATTTTTATCACCTGATATTCGTAAGTCTCATCTATGACCTCTGGAGCAAAGATTTACTAGAGAGTAGTGTTTTCATAAGATCCTTGTCCAGTAATTTTCCCCAAACTCTAGGTATTTCCTAATAGTCAAGACATCATTAACCTTGAATTTACTACAAATCTCTTTGGGGAGCTGTAAGAAGGTTTGTAATAAACGTTTAGAAAGTCATTGCAGAGTTTTCTGAGGTTCAAATCCTTCAAAACTCATTTAGAAATTTGTAATAGCATTCAGAAGTAAGACTTTAAGACATAAGCAGATTGTGAGGCCTCCATTCTCAAGGGTGACACTGATGACATTGTACAATGGTCTTTGGCTCTCTTTCTCCCTCATGCTTGCCCTCTTGACTTTCATCATATGATAAGCCAGTAAGAAGGTCCTTGCCTGATACAGCCATCTTGATACTGGATTCCAGAACTGTGAGCCAATAAATTTCTCTTCATTATAAATTACTGAGCCTAAGGCATATTGTTACAGAAATATAGAGGGGCCTAAGGCAATATCCTTCCTTAAGCATGTGTGACTTTCTCTTCACTCAAATAGTGTCAGTCAGATTTACAAGTTGGTTCAGGAATTCCTGCTGTCAAAGGTTTCCATTTGAGTGAAACTTCTATTCACCCAGCTCTGAGTCAAATTAACTAAGACTGTAGTGGAATGCTGATGCTTTTCAGGTCTGGGAGATCATGATCAATAGGCATTGCCGAAATTTTATGCAGATCAGATTACTGTGTTTACCAATTATGCGCTGCTGACTTTAATGGTAGCATGTCTTGATTATGAACATGATTAACCAGTATTTTCTTTTTAGTCTAAGTACTGACTATTTACACTGAGAATAGAAAGCCATTTGTATAATTGTATTTCTACATCCTTTATCTCAGTCTAAAGACAACAGTCATTTAAGTATTTAAGTAGTTTTTAAAGTCTCTGGGTACTTTTACCAATCTCAGTCTCTCTCTCACACATACTCTCTCTGTCTCTGTCTATAGTCTATCTATCTATCTATCTATCTATCTATCTATCTATCTATCTATCTCTCTGTCTCCCTCTTCCTCCCTCTACCTCTCTACCTCTCTCCCTCAACCCCTCTCACCTCCTCTAGAATTGCACCTCCCTTTCCTCCTTCTCCCCCACTCCTTTTCCCTCTCCTTCTTCCTCTCCCTTTCCCTCACCTTTTCCCTCTCCCTCACTCTCTTTCTAAAGTCAAAACCCACCTAGATCCTCTTACAGGCAATCCTCAGTGTTTTGGAAGGGGGTGTTGAATCTAAGCAGAAAATTATTTTCCTGAGATTTTGTATTTTTTGCTTTACATTAAGCCAAGAAATTTCTAGCCTCTTTATTTGATATAGGCTGTCATTTATTTGTGTTTTGGTAAAAAAATAAAATAAAATAAAAAATCTGCTTTAATACCCTAGCCCATTAAATCCAGAATCTCTACCAGTGCATTAAAATTGACAAACTCAACTCAACCTGGTATAAAATGCTTTCCTCTCTATGGTTTAGTACCCTTAGAACCAATTCTCATAAATAGTGTCCAAGATCTTTTACCGGTGCAAAACACTGAAATGTAGGAATCAATATTATGTATGATCTGTCATAGTTTTGTAAGAACATATCACGATCCAACCGAATATACCAAGTTGGGTGGTCAAGTGAAGCAGGAGGAAACTCAGCATTCTGCTCTGTGAAGTCAGAATCTTTCAGCATCCTGTGGTCAACCTTATCTGATAGGAGACAAGGACTGCTTCTACTGCCCTAGGAGATTCTGTGGTTTGAAGTTATTCAAATTCTCTGAAGTGTCAAGATTTCAATCCTATGTGGTCTAATTCTTTACCCACCATGCCATTCCACCTGTTTAACAGTGTTTTGTGAAATTCTCATGTCTTTTATGTCATATCATTATTACACAATGAAAATTCAGATAGCTCTCCGGTATACTGATTTCTTCTCTTTTGCATATGTATCCAGAAATGTTGTTACTAGATCAAACAATGTGTCTGTCTTTAGTTTTTTGAGGACCATCCATAGTGTTGTCCACAATAGCTACACGAATTTACATTCTCACAAAGAGCATATCAGAGATCTTCTTTCTTGTATCCTCACCAACATGTCATTTTTTTGTCTTTAATAATAATTATTCTAGGGCCAGCCAGATAACTCAGTGGACTAAAGTTCCTGCTTAGCCAGAGCTCAGGGGGCTGGGGTTCAATCTCCTGCGTGCTGAGCTGGCCTCTCCCCTGGGGTGCGCTGAGATGGCAATTGAGACTAGGTATGGTGGCACGTGCCTGTAATCCCAGCACTTGGGAGGCTGAAAACAGGAGAATCACTACATCTGATCTACATAGTAAGAAATTGTAGACCCTGTACTAAATACAATATATATATATATATATATATATTTAATAATATATTATTCTAAGTGAAGCAGTCGTATTTCAATGTAGTTATAAATTTTGTTTCTCTGTTGATTAGTAAAAGAAAATCAATATGAGATGTCCAAACTCTGTTGCAGCACTATTCTCACTAGTAAAGGTACAGAAACAACTGTCAATCCACAGTTCACACATAAAGAAAATGCAGTGCACACACACAGCAGACTATTCTTCAGCCATGACAACAAACTCTCATCATTTGAGAAAACACAAGAGAACCTCAAGGACATGATGTTAAATAAGCCAACCACAGAAAGACAGACACTGCAGGATTTCACCCATATGTGGAAGCAAAGATGATAACCTAGAGCTGTTGTGGGTACAAGATGTTAGACTTGTAAGAGCAGAAGGAGAAAACACTCAGTGAATTTAATTATAACTAAGGGAACTAAGGTCTAGATTCCTGCAGCACAGTAGGATGCTTATAGAAAATAATTTACTGTGTCCATAAGGATATAAGATTTGGTTGTGTTCAATACAAAAGTGGGGGTAGTTGTAAGATAATTACATTAATGTGATCATCACATATTACATCCAGATATTAAAATATCACATATATGTACAATTATTATGTATATGTATTTTAAAACTGAGACACCTGAAATTTTAGAATCTTAAAATGGACAAATTCTCACTCTTTCCAGGTGTCCTCGTGAGAGTGACATCGTGTTTAAACACTCCATGGCAATCCTTGATGCACCGCCATGATGCCAGCAAGGACAAGACAACCTAGAAATCCAGCTATGTCTTTAAGAGCATCCAACACTTGATTATCCAAAATGCTTCATTGTGGGAGCAGACAATGTGGGCTTCAAGCAAATGCAGCAGATCTGAATGTCCCTCTGAGGGAAGGCTGTGGTGCTGATGGACAAAAATGCCATGATGCGCAAGGACATCTGGAAAACAACCCAGCTCTGGAGAAACTGTTGCCTCATATCCAGGGGAATGTGGGCTTTGTGTT
>NDGN011309841.1:14461-29795 GCA_002564285.1 Tympanoctomys barrerae
ACTGAGATCAGGGATATGCTGCTGGCCAATAAGGTGCCTGCTGCTGCCTGTGCAGGTGCCATTGCACCATGTGAAGTCACCGTGCCAGCCCAGAACACTAGTCTGAGGCCCAAGAAGACCTCCTTCTTCCAGGCTCTGGGCATCACCACTAAAATCTCCAGGGGCACCACTGAAATCCTCAGTGATAGA
Source organism: Tympanoctomys barrerae (assembly GCA_002564285.1). Lineage (NCBI taxonomy): Eukaryota > Metazoa > Chordata > Mammalia > Rodentia > Octodontidae > Tympanoctomys > Tympanoctomys barrerae. The sequence continues at coordinate 14,651 of NDGN011309841.1, forward strand.
TAGCTGATTAAGACTCAGGACAAAGTAGAAACATGTTGAACATCTCCCCATTCTCCTTTGGGCTGATCATTCAGCAAGTATTTGACAATGGAAGCATCTACAACCCAGAAGTCCTTGACATTACAGAGGAAACTGTGCATTCTCACGTTCTGGAGGGTGTCCACTCTGGTACCAGTGTTTGTCTGCAGATTGATTACCCAGCTGTTGCATCAGTGCCCCATTTTATCATTAATGGGTACAAGCGGGTCCTGGCTTTGTCTGTGGAGACTGATTACACCTTCCCACTTGCTGAAAAGGTCAAGGCCTTCTTAGCTGATCCATCGGCATTTGTGGCTGCTGGCCCTGTCGCTGCAGCCACCACTGCTGCTCCTGCTCCTGAGCTTCCCCTCCCAAGATGGAAACCAAGGAAGAGTCGCAGGAGTCAGATGAGGATATGGGATTTGGTTTCTTTGACTGATCACCAAAAAGCAAACTATTCGGCCTGCCTGATTGGCAAAACAAGGAATAAAGGCATAATTATCTTTCAAAAACAATAGATAAGTTCTTTTGGTCGTCTGGTGGCATCACCTTCTCAGAATACACAGAGGAAGATGCTAGTTCCTTTTGTCTTCTAAAGCTGGAGGCTCTGTTCTTGGCTTTGGCATTCTGCCCTTCCATCCCAAACAAGGAGCACATCCCTGCTTAGCTTTCTGCTTGTTCCTAAGTCTTTGGATACACAGCACAGAAAATTCCCTCACAGTATTTTATAACTTTAAATAAAGTGTATTTTCCAGCAATTTTATTTTTAAAAGTTTGTACCTAATAGAGTGGGGAAAATATCTTATTTGCTCCAAATCATTACATTTCTTCCTCCTAAAATTTGATTGATGTCCACATAAAACAGGGTAATTTTGCCACAGACCTGGAATACCATCTGCTGCAAAAAAAATAACAGTGTGTAACAACTCCACAAAGCTGCATTCCATGAGCAGAGTTAGAATCTACTCTTCCAAAGTGGTGAGAGGACCGTCATAAATTCAAAGGTAATGCTAGCAACATCACCCTATAACTATTTTTGATTAACACATTATTGTTTCTCAGTCTGGTATACATTAAGTCTGCCAGCACTTACAAATCCACTCATATTACCTCACTGATTTTTGTGAACTCCACACAAGCCAAACAAAAAGTTGTAGCTTTCCAGCTGCTAGATGAATCCACCCACCCTAATGTCCTCTCTGACCCAAAGGCCAAACAGTATTTCTAAGGTGACTTAGGCATTCTGAAGCAAAGCTCAGGACAGTCACCCTAGGGTAATTCATTTTAACACTTAAAATGTCCACGCATGTAGCTGGCATTCCTGATCTGCCACTGATGTTTTGTTTTCTCTACCCCAAGGGAGAAAATGGGTCAGCCAGGCTGAACATAAACCTGTCAACAATTTGATTTATGGGGCCTGTGTCCCAGCTTCTCTCCCAAAACGTTAAACAAATAGGCTTTCATTCAATCATTACAGTTTTATTCCTTTGAGGTTTGGGGCTTTTAATCCTTAAGACATTGATTAAATTCCTGTTAGTAGTCACAAGTCATGTTATTACCAGGACCTTTTGTAGAAATCTCTAAGATTGGGCCATTAGATTAAAAAAAAAAAAAAACTGAAAGAATAAGGAATTTGGGTAGACAGACAGACATAATTCAGGTTTTTCTGATTTTCCCAAGGGATGTCTTTGGTAACCTGGCATATCGATACTCTTCTAGGGGACTTGTGGTTCCAAGAATTTTAATTTTAAGTAGATTGGCCTCAGTCACAAGAACTCTGAAACTATAGAACAAGAATAATAAAACCCATTACTATCAGCTGAGAGTGAATCTCAAGACGTGGAATAAAGGCATTTCTCTCAAATAAGCACCCCACACTTTGAAAAGACCTGGAGCCCACACTGCCTCTGCTGTGAACGGCATTGGCCCCGCACATCCAATGTTAAAGCCTAAGTTCTTTTGCCAAGAATGACCTTTGAGGATTCTCATCCAGGAAGCTAGCCTTTTAAAATCCATAATAAAGGCCTGTCAGATACTGTGTGACATTCTAACATATTACCCCAGCATTGGGATCAATCACATCTCAGGGCCTGAGATTCAATATATCTTGTCGAAAAGATGCAAAGTTTTCAGAATACATTATGGTGATGCTTGCAAATCCCTCAGACATAAACTAAGAAATCTACTTGGCATCCTTGCATGTCACTGAATCTTTGCTTGGCACTGTCTGAGAGTGGAGACTCTTCAGAGCCATTTCTGAAGGAGAAAAATCAGAAAAGGCAGCCCCTGAGGTTCACCTGCCTCTTCCCTCAATCATCCAGGACTGTGAAGTCTCTGAAAATTGACCTTTTCACATGCAAGGAAGGAATGGTAAAAGATACGAAAGGAGATAAAATGGTGACAAAATAAGCAGAAGCAAAAATTTATTTTTATCTTAACAAAAAGAATCATGGAAGAAAAATATTTTCCTCATAATTTTGGATTTATTGTTTCTTCTACTCCAGGCATGACAAATGCCTTTGATTCTGCTAGAGTTTGATGGGTCAAAAACCACCTTCTTGGCCAGCATGGTAGCAAATGCTGGCACTAGGGAGGCAGAGGCAGAAGGATCCGTATGAGTTCCAGAACAGCCTGGGCTACAAAGTGTGCTCAAGGCCAACCTGAACTGCATAGTGAGACCCAGTCTCACACAAAAAGATTTCTTTTAAAAAAAAAAAAAGAACTGCCTCTCAAATATTTCTCACTCCTGATCAGCTTAAATACTATGGTTTTCTAGCCTGACTGAAACTACAGCGCTCTCTTTCAGAGTCTAGAGTTTTTCTACAACTGCTCCCTGATGGCCTGCTGCAAGGTTGTACTCCTGTGCCTCAGCCAGCAATGCTGATGGAATTAGTACAAGGTAGGAAAGAAACAAAGCACAAGCTGCCCCCCTCCCCGAAACTTCGGCAACGCCCTCGTCCCCTTAAGAATGTCACCCAACCCTGTACTGCCCTGACTTCCATGCCCACATCTTTTTAAATGTCAGCATCATCAATTACTGGCTGCTGATGAAGTCAGAAAAATAAAATAATGAAACTCAGTGGAGAACTAGCCTTTGTGTCGCTGCTGTGAGGCCTTGGCTGACAGGAGTGACCCTGCCCACAGCTGCTGGCCGATGATTACTTCTTTTCTCTTGGCTGTTAGAAAATTCAAAGCACAGACTTGATAACCCTTACAAAGTGCTTATATACCTTGTGGTTTTAAACTATTTCAAAAAAAACTTCCAAGATAATAAGGATTATTTACTAAGCAAATGAACTCCTCTAGAGACAAAGACAGTGACACAAAATACTCAGAAGAAGAAAGTCATACACACACACACACACACACACACACACACACACAAAAGCTTGCTCTACTACCAACATGAATAAATAAATTAAAAATATAAGTGGAGCCATGAAGCTGCTGCCAACCTTCTTGCAAAATGAATGTCTGAGGCTTATAACAAGACCAAATTATTCACAAGGAAAATGTCATAAAATCACGTTCTACCCATGCATATTAAAGCAATTTCCCCAAGTTACTCTAATAATCAGTAAGTCTGCAGTAAGTACTCATTAAAATACAGATTTTTGCCAAAAATTGCAGAATAAAACACTGCAAATGTCTCCTCAAATCCAGGATTATTGCACTTATCTCCTCTTATACTAAAGTCTGTGAGTCACTCCAAAGTTATCAAGATGAGGTACAATAGGGATGGAGATCCCCAGCTCTATCCATCTTGTGACCCTGCACTTTCACAGATATAGAGTCCTCATAGTCTGAAGTAGGTCGCCCTGGCATCCTCATTTGATTCCATAGGAGAAAGGGACATATGAGGATAAGAGAGGTCATGACCACTCCCTTTTGAGGACATGCCTTCTGCATTTGGTACAGGATCTCACTATGCAGCTTGGACTCATAATGATCCTCCTGTTTTCAGCCTCCTCAGCCCTGGGGTTACAGGCATGTGCCACCATGCCGGGTCTTGGTTGCAGGCTCATGGCTTGAAATTTTCACACACAAATTTTCATCAGAAGAAATGCATCCACAGACACCATGACAGTGCACCTTTAGCTTCTGAGAAGACTGACCTCTAGTCAGTTGTGCTCAAGACGTTGTCTTCTTCGGTGTTCCTGATTATCTAGCAAATCTTTGCTCCCCCAAGTGCTTCTCAGGAAACTTTGGAAAGTGTCTTTAGATTATGACGCTTCTGTGGCTTCTCTTGGTCAATATTTCCATTTACATCCCCACAAAACATTGTGATAGCTTGAGGTGGATCCCACTTCTTCATGTCTTCCTGGACTGCTTTGGGTAGCCATATTCCCACGGGAACATCTCTTACCTTTTACAGTAATTTTAGCTCACAGTTTAAACTTACATGTTCCAGTACACAGCTGTTTACACAATTTGTTTGGACCTTGCCTGCTCAATAATATTATCAGTTCTTTGAAGACAGCACCATTTATCAAGCTCAGTATCAGCTCAAACCTTCAAACCTGATGAACTCAATTTTTAAAGTGTTCATATGGTGCTTACTTTACAAGTATTATTGTACGTCAGTACTAACATCCACCAAAAATAATGAAGAAATAAGACTATGGTTATGCTTACTCATCTTCCCTATTGCTAGGACAAAATACCTTGCAACCCCAAATTAAAGGAAGACAAGGGTCAGGGAGCTAGCTCAGTGGACTACGTGCCTGCTTAGGCAATTGCAAGGACAATGGTTCGATCCCCAGCACCACATGCTGCGCCAGCCCCACCCCCAGGGTGTTCTGAGCCTGAAACCAAATCCAGGCATGGTGGTGCATGCCCCTAACCCCAGCGCTGGGGAGGCTGAAAACAGGAGGATCATTACAAGTCCGAGCTGCATAGTGAGATTCTGTACCAAATACATAAAAATAAAGGAGAGATCTAGGTTGACTTGTGGTTTTTATGGTATTTGGTCCATGGTGATTGTCTCCAAGTCAGAAAGCATGACGGAAGGACATGGCAGGGGATGAGTGTTCACCCATGTCAACGAGGAAGCAGAACACCAGGACGAAGAACAGCAACAAGAACACACTTGCAGCGTCCCATATCCCCCCGCCTTCTGACCAGGTCTCACCTCCTGAGAGTGCAGACAGCCACCAGCCTGGGAATGCATTAATCCCATGAACCAGTCACCCAGCACAACCTCACATAAACACACATGGGACTTTCAGGGAATGTTTTAGCTAAACTATAGCCGATTAATAAGTAAGAAACACAATCTATTCTAAAACATGAAGGATAAAATGTGAGCAAGAAGGGATATGTTGAGAAGAAAGAGGAAATGAAGAGAAGCCCGCCCAAAACCACTGAGAAGGCAGGCCGCCGCTCCTCAGTTGGACTCTGCAGCGTAAATACTTTGTTGGTAAATGCTGCAGAACAATATAGGATGAAGCCACTGTTGAGGGTCAGATTTGCCTTTTTGCCAGTACTGGAATCCAGTCTCAAATCTCAGGATAGATTCAACTATTTAAGGAATTATTTCCCGGCAACATATTTAATAGTTGTTCTATATCAAGACTCTAACGATCACTATGACTGTCAATCATGCTTGTCAGATTGACTGGATTAAGCGATGCCTAGCAGATTAGTAAGCACTCTTGTGCGTGTGCTGTGTTGGTTGAATGCACCCACACAGGCTGTGTCTGCTTCCCAACCCATTTCTTTCTGCCGCGCCTTGCACCTCCTCTGCGTCCTGCTTTCCATGAGGTGAGCATCATTCCACTCTTCTTCCACAATGTTTCTGCTTTAGAGCCCGCCAACTGTGAACTGAGCCCCTGGAAACCCGAAGCCAAATAAACCTCTCTGCCTTCAATCATGAGCATGTGGTATTTTTTCCCTAGCAAGCAGAAAGTTAATAAAGTTAAAAGCAATTAAATTAATAACACATCAATTGACTACTATAATATTGACACTTTAATCATTTGTGAACTAAAGATCATTTACATGTTATGTCAGTTATTAAAACGAATTATAGTTTACAAGCACCGCTTGCTTACGGTAGCCACTATAATTCTTCCTCAGAATAAACCAAGAAAAAAACCTCACTCATTTATCAAAGTTTGCCATCTAATGTATCTTCCTTGATTATACAGTCCCATATCATCATTACTTTTCTTGGACTTGGACTTGGTTCATTATAGCATACAAATTAACTCACAGGATTGACCATTTCATTATACCAAACCTGTTGTATAAAACACACACATACTCTCAGCTCTTCTTCTCCTTTGCTTCCCTTTTTCTCCTACATCTTTTTTCTGCCCTCCTTTTATGGCAATAGCTTCTTTTCTTTGTTGGAGATGGATGGAAATAACATGAAAAATTCTCATTTTAGAGAATTAAGCAAGTCAATTGAAGAAGTAACACACTGAGATGCTCACATCACTGTTCAAAGCTCCATTGTTATTTTCTCTCTCAAACTTCAACACTTGGATACATTCACTTACACGCACACAAGCACAGCTCTACGCACTGCAAATACTGATTGCTTTTCCATATCATATCTGTGTAGCTAAGATGGCCCACGTAACTTATACAACATGATACACTGACACATTCACACATTTTTAGACCTGACCTAAAAACTTGAAAGAAATTATTTTGTTTCTGTGTTAATGTTTCTGTTTTGCCTTTGGCATTCTAGCCTGTAGTGTAACTGCACTCATCACTCCAGCTCTGGAGAAATAGAAAGCACTGAACTGGCTTTTATGATTGATTAAATGCTCCTCCTCGGCTACTACTTTTAATCAATGGCTTCAACCTGGTACAACTTCACTGGTTGTAAGACATTACAGATTAACCTTTACACATTCCATCTATGTCCAAACAATTACAATTTTTGTAAAGATTTTATTTTGGAGCTTCTGAGGATAACAATTCTTTCTAGGAAAATAACATATTTTTTTTAGTCTAATGAATGAGAATGCTCAACATTATTGACAGATACGTTTTACTAATACCTTGCCTTTACAAAAGCTGTAATAATGTTACACATGTAGTTTAATAGTCTAAGGATGATTCTGATAACTAATATTCGTTAAAGAAAATGTAAGAGTCCAGCCACTTCAGAGTAAATTTTGACTTTCTTAGAGTTATATGAAGAAAATTTTATCTTATATCTCCCATAAAAGTAAACAGATATATGTGTGGTTCATCTTTGTTTGTTCTAGTGCCTCTCCACTAAGCAACTATTTTGGACACTTTCATTTTATTAAAACACTGGTTTATACAATTTTGAAACAAGCACTAAAAGAGCTCCCAGGTTGACTCTTTACCATGAACATGTGGTCTGCCATGAATCAGATGTGATTTGGGTGTCTCCCAGCTCTTCCTATGTTAAAATTTAATCTTTTTTTTTGAAATGTTTGCAGGCTTGGAACTTAATCTAACTACTGTGTATAGAGGCAGACCTTTGGGATATGATTAGAATTAGATATTTAAGGTAAGCTTCCATGATGGGAGATGCAGAGACCAGGCATGTGTGAGAGTCATGCACACACCTCTCTGGCCGTGTGATGCCATGTGCTGCCGTAGTGCCCTGCTGGCAGGAAGGCCATCCCAGGATCGAGCCCCTCAGCCTTGGAACTCAAGAAACATTAGCCTCGGCAGACTGCTTCACATGTAGGCTGCCTGTCTTATTTCGTTGGAATAATAAAAAATAGATCAATATATATCCCCAAATTTTGTTCTTTTGAGAGCAGTGGACATATTACATAAATTCTTGTGTCCCTCACAAGACGTACACTCCTTTGCTGAATGTTGGTGTTTAGTATGTCAGTTAAATGTGAATTTTGTGTCCTGAATGTCCAACTGAAAAGCCATAAGATGATCACTGCAAATAAGAAACAAAATAATTAAAAGCATCCCTTTTGTTTATAACATGAGACACTCTTAATTCTTATATTGTGTTGATTTGTATTACTTTAAAGTATTATGAGAATGAAAGTAGTTATGGGAAAGACTACTACAAAAGAAGCAAATAGCACTGAGTGATTTAGTTTGTTAAGGTATCAAAGCTAGTAACTATGCTTTGGTTTGGGAAACCAGAGCTAAGGACTATTACTAAAGGAAAAGAAACTAAGTGGAAATTATTAAAAAAAAAAAAAAGTAGAATCTCATACAAAATTGGAACATAAGATGGATATTAGTAGAAAAACTATAAAAATTCAAATAAGATCTATAGTTTATTTAGTTGCACTATGTCAGTGTTAATGTACTAAGGTTGATCATTGTACTATGGTTAAATGAGATGTTGAAAATAGAAGCCAGTTAGGGTGCAATAGAAATTCTTCTTTCCACCATCTTCCCTATAAGTCTAACATTAATATAAAATTTAAAAGAATTATATGTAGGAATGACAATAAAGTATTTTATCACCAAATAAGAAAAAATTAATTTATCAATTAAGATGCCTTAAGATGCCAATGATATAAATTTTATTGAAACCAATTTGAAATACTAGGAGCTTTATGGGTTTCCTGGAAGTTCAGAAACAGGTGGTCTTCTGGATTGGTACAATTGGATGGCAGCTCCATTTATGAGACTTTTTTTTCACACTATTCACTTGCTTCACTGAGATTTTCTTGTGGTTTATGATAGAACACGCATGGAGGCCAAGATTCCTTTTACTGTTCTTTTAAAAAGGGAAAAATTTGACCCGTTTTTCCTTCCTTATAAGAACAAGAATCTTTGCAAAGGCTTCCAACTGCTTTCTTCTCGAATGTCCTCAGACTTCAGTCTGAATTGGGGTCTGAATTGGCTCATATTTTCATTTGTAGATCAAAGACTGTCAAAAGAACACTGTGGTTAATTTAATTAACCAGAGTCCATCTTTGAAACCATGGGTGAGCTCAGCTTCTCTTTCATAATACAGCTGCATAAAGGTAAGAGTAAAACTTGACAGAATCGAAGCTCTGTACAGAAGGTGGAAGCAGACACTCAGGAGGAAATTAAGAGCTCTCACTATAACCATATTTAGATTTTCTTGCAACTTGAAAAATGTCACTATCATATATGTAAAACAAAGTGCTACTTTATGAATAAAAAAGTGGTAAGCTAACAATTGAAACAAATACCTGCTACAAGTTCAAATGTGTCTGCACTGAACAGCGTCAGTAAACTTGAGGTTAGTCTGTGAGTTGTCAACCACCCAAAGACTTCTAGGTTTGGAGTCCCCTTCCAGATACACCCTAACTCAGGGCAGGAAGTTTGTCCACTCTTAGTAACCATCCTTTTCTCAAATATCTCACATATGAGTGGTCTGGCCTCGGCCTATTGCAGGGGAAGCCATAGGGCATTTTCCCTTCATTCTGCCTTCTGGGTCATCATTAACATAAGTACATTCCTCTTCCCCATGGCAGGTCTTCAAGTTCTAGCACACAAATTCCACATTTCTCTTCTACACATTGAGCAAAGTGGTTTTATGCATGTCATACGTCGGGTCACCATGTTACTGCAAAGCATGGAGGTTAAAACCCACCTCCACACTCACGACAGGAGAAACAGAAGCACAGTTGGTCCACAATTTGCAGACTATCCGAACACTCTGCTAACGAATGCAGCCTCACATTGTGTGTTTAATGTGTTAATATTATTTCATATGAAGTTCCTTGGGGAATGACCAAGAATGAGTTCTCAGATAATAAACTGCCTGAATGTGCTGAATAATGATACAAATGTCACTTCCGTTCTTTCTTCCTCAAAGTCTTGCTGAGTGGTCTCCTGAGGGTAATAACAATAAAGCAAAGTTAAAAAAGAAAGTTGGGCATGGGGGAGGGTGTTGGCAGATGCTTAGCTTATTTGAGCCAGGAGACATGTTCTCCTACTGAGGCCCCAAACAGCCTTCAAACTGCAATAAAGTAAAGCTTGTTAGTGTAGCTGAAGGAATTGGCGGAGTTATTACCCCGCAGGCATTAGGAATTAGAATATTCATCAATCTACTCTATGGCCTTGAGAGCAGGTCTAACTCAATTTTTGAAAGCAGTGGAGAGAGGAAAAGTCTAGAAAACTGTTGTATCGAACAAGTCGCATCTCTCGTGTATGTATTAAGATGTGCCTCACTCCAAATGTGGCTTCTGGGCAGACATTCTTACATGGGAGATGAAACTCTGGATGTCACAAAGCCAAAACATGTGTTCCTGCACAGACTATAGGGCAAAGAAAAACTCTCTCCCCAAAACAAAGCTCCAGTGGTCTGACCTACACTACCCAGACTGACCCAGCACACCGACAAGCACTGATCACCCCAGTAGATTCCAGCAGTTCTGACGTATGAACAAAGCTGTTTTTCATTCTGAAAGGTATCTGGATGTGAACAGCAAATGACATGACCACTTGATGTTAGTATATTCAAGATCTTCTCCAAGGGCTACAAGCTTCATATGCGTGTATTCCTGTTCCAGTGAGGCCCTTATGAGGTACAAGTAATCCTGACACAAGTCCCATCTGGCATATACAAGTACAAGTGACATCCCACACCATACAACTTAGTCTCAGCAGGACCAGCTATAGAACTTGGGTCTCCTAAACCTTATTTCAAATTTTTCACTAGAAAATGCTTGCTGGGGTGATATTTCTGCTGCTTGATTCCCTTCCTGCATCAATAATAGGATAGTAAGATGAGCACAGCTACAGAAAACCTTATTTTCTCACAGGGTATCTACAGTTTTGCAGAATTATTCCTTCCTTTGGATAAAAAAGCATAGTAAAATTGGGGGGAAACTACACTGAGTTTATCCTTATATCCCTCTGATTCACAGGGCATTATTTAATTTAGCCTTTTCAAATAATAATATTACCAAATATTTTTTCAGAGTACAGGAATTAGAAGGGGTAAATATTTAATTTCAGAACATGGAGGCTGAGGACGCTATAAAGAAAAGAATCAAAGTTTTCATTGATTGTCTACAGTGAAAACTAAAACCTTTAGTTCTCCTGAAATACCTTTTCTACTTTTCTCCACTAATCTAAATACTGTTAAGTGTTCTGAAGGCCTCCTTGGCACTTTTTTAGGTGCTGATTCATGGCAATTTTCCCTCTCCGAGTTTCAACTTAGCTTTGTAGATGGTACACACGTGTGTAGCTTCCTAGTGTTGGTTATACAACGTTCTCTCATATCACTCCCACCTTCTAAGAATGGAATTGCATTTTATATTCCGTATATCCACAGCATCATACACTATGTCTACTCATAAGAGGTAGAGAACTATCTTTTGAACAATACTTGTTGATGATGATGCTATCAAATGGGTCCCTAACCAGTGACATAGTCTCTTGTAGATATTTCACTGTGTTGGATTATTAGCCTTGACTACATATCTTAAAGGGATGTTAAATCCTGTAAATAATACCTAGGTCGGCTCATAGAAAATTACATTCAGGCCTAGAGCTTCTCAGATATAGAAAGATGTTGACAAATTGCTACAAATTCAGTGGAGACTTGCTGGATTGATTAAGGGAATGGAGGGCTTGATTTATGGGCAAACATTAAAAGAACTAAATATGTAAGGTTGAGCACCACAGCAATTCTGAGTGGGCCTGAGGGATCTGACAACTGTATATTAGTGGCCAGAGGATGAAAACAGCATTATAAGAAAAACCACTTAAATTAGAGAAAAGAGCCTTTGGTGACACTCAGCAGGGATTTTAATTACTAGGAAATAAATGTTCTGATATATGAATTCAGGGCTTCTCAAGCTTTAATGTGTCCACAAATCACCTAGAGATCTTGTTAAAAGGTAGATCCTGGCTTAGGGCATCCAACACAGGCCTGAGATTCTGCATTTATAGGAAGTTCCCAGATACACTAATGCCACTGGGCCAGAGAAACCAAACACCTTTAAAGTATCTGTTTTTAGATGTACATAGTTTTGTTTAAATGTAGTGTAAAGTAAGTCTCAGAAACGAGATTGAAGAGTAAATAAAGTATTCTGAAATCTATCAAAGAGAGCTGAGTCTCAAATCAGCTTGGAAGTTAAAAGACGACGTGTCTTCCCCTTTCCAGCACCCATGCAGGGCCTGGACTCCGTGGGGAACTGCCCAGAGTCGTCACATCTTCCACATTTATCTTTCTACTCATGCCAGACAACAACATAGGATGAGAGCATATGTAACTCCAGGTTGTGATTATAGGCTACCAAAAAGTTCCCTTTTGCTTCCAAAATAACTCCTCCACCTTTGGATGAATGCCTGGAATTTTGCTGCTTCATTGCTTTAGATGAAGAGCTTTTATAGTTGGAAATCCAATCAGTTATTTTTACCTTGAGATGAATGGCTTTCAAATCTTTTCCTGATAAAACTAATGGACAGAAGAAAGATATGATAAAGACACTGCATACTGGGAAAGTAGACAAGGGTCAGCAGTGTGAGACAATCCAATCGTTTCACATCCAAGAATGGCGTCTGTAGGAGAGGCCAGCTTTTCAAGGGATACATCACCCTGTTGATTAAATCCAGGTTTCCACATTTTCAGCTGAGCATTCTTTCCAGGGCAACAAGCCTCTTCTGTGCTCTTCTGGTAATCTGTACTGCCAAGGTCTTCATCTGTTTCATTCTGTAAGTGCAACCAAGGGGCACCCCCTAGCTCATGGAGCAAGTCACTGATGGCTAGTTTTTCTCACCCAAAATCTGCCTAATGAGTTAATGCAGAGGTAATGTCTCCCTCATCAGATATAACCTCTGAACAGGTGAGTTTCCATTTCTGGCTTATAACTAAAGCAATTAAAATGAAAATTGGGAAAATGAGCCCAGCTGCTTCCTGTCAAGCAACTCAAGGAGACTGAGTAGCTTTGCTAATCATGAACAGCAACATCGAGTCACTGCCACACATGTGATCAGTCACATGAGCAGAGTCAGCCACTGCTGTCCAGTCCATCCCATCCCACCCTATGTTGTACTCCACGTTCCTAGTTGAAGCCAAGATCACAACATCTCCTATTGTTACAACTCTTCACACATATCTCCTGGCTCTTTTATACACATCACATAATTTGACATTTAAGATAAGTCTTATGAGTGCTAGTTCTCATTTGTGTACTGGAGAAATGGGTTCATAAACAAGTTAATATCATGCCAAATACCACTCTTCATTTGGAATTTGGACCTTGACCTTTGGACTTCCAATCACTTGTTATTCTCTCTAGAATATATTCCCTTGGTCAAGTGAACTACTTCAGTCCCAGAATATGACAAGTTTAGAATTTTCTGTTTTTACCTAATAAAGCAGACTTCATTGAGTCATAATAAGAATCATCTCTGCATGTTCTATATGATTTTATGACTTTGTCTTCTTTTTTCTGCCTGTCTCCCACCCTGGGAAAGTACATATATTAGCAAACTATGATAAAGCATGAACTGCCTGGAACTAGAATAACAAGTTGGCAAACTTAATCGTTCTTCCATCCAGTGGATTAAGGCAAAGAGGCAGACTGCAAAGATACCAAAATGGAGCAATTTTACTTCCCAGGCCCTGTGTGCTCCTGGAATCATTATAGATTCAGTGTAAACTCATTTCTGACTCTATCTTTAGCAGAGCATACTGAGAACTCACGGCCATTAAGATGTCGCCAAGGCTCTTTAAGATCCCCAGTCTGCAGGGACAAAAATCAATCGCGTTCAATATGCTTTCCTAACTGAGACATAAAACAAATTTGGACATCAAGATAATGCCCAAGAGAAATCGGACCAAAAAATGTGTTAATCTGGTTTAGAACCTCAATTCTCTATAAGATATAATTGAGCAAAATTTCCCATTCCTTAGATATCCTGGTTAACAGTTTTTACCCATTGAGTCTTCTTCTAATTCTCCTACCAGAACTCAACATATCAAAATATTCCCATTTCTTTCTATTGGGATGAGCATTTGAATCAAAGACAAAAAGCCTAACCATCATTTAAGGACCAGCTCCTACTCTACATAGCTCTACACGAATACCACTGGATGGACTGACCCATTGACCTCTAAATGTCTGTGTTATAAGCAAGGAGTCCTGACATGAAAAAATATTTTTTCCATTGATATTTCTGTCTGTGTATATTTTGTGATTTTTGTTTAAAGTGACCATATTGTTATGGTTATCATACACCATTGTGAACCTACCTTATTTTTAAGCTATATGTAATGGCTAACATCACAAAAATAAAATCAGAACAGTGCTGTAGGTAGAATAAAAATCCAAATAAATATGCATTGCAGCACAGTGGGAAATTATATTAAATAAAACAGCCAGAACCAAATATGAAGAGAGCAGAACGAGAGGTGTGGAATCTGAGAATGAGACCATTTATTGCCCTTGACACAGAAACTATATTCCTAGGTATAAATCCAAGAGAAATGATGTGTGTAGCCACCTAAAGGTGTGTCCAACAGTGATCATGATAGCTTTATTCATTACAGCCAAAATTCAGAAAATGTTGAAATTCTAATCAACATGAAAATGTACAAATAATGATAATATTTCCACTCAGTATATTGTACAAATTATTTTAAAGCCTAACTGAAATCAGACTTAGTGCTGCACACCTACAATCGCAGCACTCTGAGAAGCTAAGGCAGGGAGAATGAAAGTTGTAGCCCAGCCTAAGCAACCTAGTAATTTACGAAAATGCTATTTCAAAATAACTTTTTTAAGGCTGGAAATATAGCACAAATGAAGGCCCATAGTTTAAGTCTCGGTAGTAGGAAAATTACTGGTTTTCAACAGCATTGGTGATTTTTATAGCTGTTGCATTGAATGAAACAAACTAGACATAAAAGGTGAAGACTGGCTCAGTCCATTATATTCAGTAAACACAGTGGGCTTGGCTGTGGCTTCCATCTGGAAAGGGATCTGCTGGGTGTCCCTAAAATTCTGTATCTTCTTCAGGTAGGAGGAACATGGGTGTGCATATGCACTAAAAGTCATTGGCGTTTATTTATCCCGTTAATCCATTTCTGTGACTTACTCTACAAACTACATATCATCATGTCAGAATAATTAAGCTTTTTAATTATATTATACCTTTCTATTTTTATTTCTTCTTTTGCATTCTTATACTAGGGAGACTATATGATATTTACACATGTGGGTCTGGT
>NDGN011309853.1:0-11722 GCA_002564285.1 Tympanoctomys barrerae
TGGCCACACACACACACACACACACACACACACACACACACACACACACAATTTAAAAAAAAAAGAAGTATATAGTTCTAGTTCATTTTAATGGCTCATGGCATTACACTTTATTGGCTAATTTGTGCTTTCTTGAGGGCCCCTTCCTCTGTCATGCATTTCCTGTAGGGATAATTTTTTTTTTAATGTATTTAGGACAGGGTCTACCAGGTAGGTCTACAGGAGAGTTCGGACTCATAGTGATTCTGTTTTCAGCCTCCCAAAGCACTGGGATTACAGGCATGTGCCACCATGCCCAGTATGGCTGACAGTGTTAAGTGAAAATGGTAGCATCCAGCTGGATGTGGAGGCAATGGCCTGAAATCTCCACTCAGGAGGCTGAGGCAGGAGGATGGAGAGTGGGCACAGTTGTGGGCACAGTGAGCATCCCCTGGTAAGGAGAGGGACTGAGGGCAGGGCAAGGACCCGAGCATGGGGTCCAAAACAGCAGGTGTTTCACAGCATGCCTTTTGAAACACTGATACTGGGATGTTACATGCTTTACTGGGATTCCACAAATAATAGTACTTTTGAAACATTTTATGCTGGGAGTTACCTGTTCCTAATGCTTCTAAGTTTTCTCGTACGATGCATCATCTCAGTGCACCCCAGGGGCGGGCCCAGTTTGGCAAGCCAGGGATCGAACCCCAGCTGCTGCTAGATTTTTCTTTTCTTTTTTTTATGTCAAACTAGTATCTGAGACCAGAACTTTTCAAATTTGTGATTTTGAAATTGAATTTACTTTAAGCTTAAAATTTAGAGAAAAGACAGTATAGTACTTCTGATATCCACTCTCTAGTCATAATACCTATTATTTTTTATCTTTTTTTAGAGACAGGCCACACTGGCCTCAAACTCTCCATCCTCCTGCCTCAGCCTCCTGAGTGGGGATTTCAGGCCAGTGCCTCTGCATCCAGCTGGATGCTACCATTTTCACTTAACACTGTCAGCTGATTCTTTTTAGATGTTTTATCAATTTTGTAGTTTTATGATTTTTTTCATGGATGCTTAATATTTTGAATGTCATAATTTTTAAACTAACTTACATTGGCATTTAGAGCTAGTGGTTTTTTTAATGCTAATATGATGAGTATTTTCATGTCTGTGTATCTTTTCAGTCTCCTTTTTTTTTTTACTGAGAAGAACATAAGTGCTTATTTTTTCTAACACATACTTTTTTTTTTTACCACAACCAAAATGGTTGCATAGATGACAGGCACATGGTGTGAATTACAATGCTGTATGATTATGACCCTGTCAATGTTTTGATTGTCAGAATGTGTGGCAGATTTCCCACAGCCGTTTTCTATCTTTAGAAATGTCCAGCTCGGTCTGTACTGCAGACCTTTCCCTCGGAGCCTGCAGCCCCAAGCCCACCAGGAGACCTTGCCCAGCAGCTCCCCTCGCCGGCTGCTCAGCCAGGGGCAGCAGCTCTCCTGCCCTCCTGGAAGACCAGGCGTGCTTCCCCCTTACATGAAGTGAGTGACAGGAAAACCCCCGAGTGTCAAGACTGGCCTGGAAACATCGCTGTCCAGGTGCCTGTCCCGGCTGGTCACCAGACACACACC
Source organism: Tympanoctomys barrerae (assembly GCA_002564285.1). Lineage (NCBI taxonomy): Eukaryota > Metazoa > Chordata > Mammalia > Rodentia > Octodontidae > Tympanoctomys > Tympanoctomys barrerae. The sequence goes on from NDGN011309853.1 coordinate 1,608, forward strand.
GGATCCAGTAAGGCGCTGTCACCACCACCACAGCCTCCTCTGCCTCCGCCTCCGCCTCCACCTCCACCACCACCACCGCCACCTGTCCCTGCTCTGTCCTCCCATTCCCAAACTGCCACTCCTCGGAACCCAGGACCCAGGACTCTGGTGGATGATGACCAGCCGCATTCTCTGGTGTATGAGTCATCTGCTGAAAGCTTGAGTGGCTCCTTGGAAACTGCTCCAGGCCCAGGTAAGCTACTCAGCATATTGTCAGAATTCTCTGGTCATCGTTAAATATTCCAGGATTTGTTGTCTTGAATAGTACTTTTTCTTACATAGTATAGCCTACATCTAGTTTGATAAATGCAAATTCAGCCTCCAAAAATAAGTCTGTGCATTTGCTGATCACGTGGCTTGGGATTTCCTGTCTTTTTTTCTAGTTAATATTTTGCTTTTATAAAGGGCCACGTTTGCAGCAGAGATTACATTCTTCATTAGGAGTTGGTAGATGTGCATCACATAACTTAATTCCTTTCTCTTTCCTTCTCTTTTTCATCCATCTCTTGGTCCCCTTCACTTCTACTTTTGCAAAAGATTCATCTCCCTGTTTTCTATTATGTTTTTTATCTTGCTCTATACTTATGCACTGGGTTTCCCACATGTGCTATTGAAGCTTGTGTGTCTGATTCATTTCACTTAATATTGTGGCTTAGGATTTTCTGCGGCTGTTAAAGGATCAATATTTGTTTTCTTAAGACTTGAGTCTGATTTTTGCTACTGGAGTATCTTTCATACAGCTTTCAAGTTTGCTGTCTCAAGTCCTTTAGAAAATTAAATTGTTGCATTTTAAGAATACTGCTTGGAAATCACTGTGGAAAGGACTGGACTGATAGCTCAGTGGATTACAGCGCCTGCCTGCTTAAGCAGATGGAGGGCCAGGGTTCAATCCCTGGCTTGCCACACTGGCCCTGCCCCCGGAGGGCACTGAGATTGAGACTGGGCGTGGTGGCACATGCCTGTAATCCCAGCACTTGGGAGGCTGAAAACAGGAGAATCACTTTGAGTCTGATCTAAAAAAAAAAAAAAAGAAATTATTGTGGAGAAATGTCACTGACCACGTAAAAGGCCATTTTGCAGACTGATATAGAGGAAAAAGGGGCTTCTGGGTATGGCAAATATAGAACCCTGACATATCTGAATATTTAATAAGGGCTATAGTTTTCAGGCATAATTTTAATTATGATTTTATATTGACTGTTGAGGAGACTCCCTAAACCTGCCCAGACTTGGAACATCCTGCTTTGGGATGTGTGTTTTAGAAAAATCCTAGCAAAATTCTGTGTATACTTGTTCCCTGAGATGTGGCTGAGCAGGTCACTTGGAGTCTTCAAGGTGCTGGGGACAAATGATGTGAATGATTTTCATGTAGCAGTTCCAAAACCCAGGTTCTGGTTAAATGAGCATTCTGGAGATGGCCTTTACAATGTCACCCGATCCAAAACCAGGCAGCATGGAAATGTCCACCCTGCTGGGGGGCGGCCAGATGGCCTGTTCCTGTGAGGCTTGCGCCAGCACTCTGAGTGGAAGGGCCGTGGGCTTGGACCCAGGCTGGACATGGACAGATCATTGTGAAGTGTATGTTCCCAGGCTGGGTTTTGGGGAGCTCTATTTAGCTCACACCGCTCTCATGCTGAACAAATGCAAGAATGTGAATTAGTACATCAAATGCTCTTGATTGCAAAACTTGTCTTATTACTCCTGGAAGAAAATGATAATCAGCTACAGGTTTAAATCCGAAGTGAAGCAGCCCTTGTTAGCCATAGCATGGCCTTTCAGTCCCAGCTGGAAATCTCCAAGGCTTACCTGAATACATCTAAATCAGTGGCCACACAGATCTCTCCCCCTCAGGGCCTCAAGGTTCTCCTTCTCGCCCTGCGCTCTAAGCTAATTTGTGTTTTGACAGCATTTCACATCCTCAGAAACAGTGTGTAACTACCTCAAGGTAATGTAGGTGGAATTAAACACACTATGTACAGAAAAATGTGCTAAAGCCACCCCCTCCTGTTCATTGAGCTACTGATTAGAATTTCACTTAAGCCTTTTTTTGTGTGGAAACGTACTCGCTTCCTTGTCACAGAATGAGTCATCACTGCCTAATACCTAACATTAAAGTTAGAGAAACATAGCAGGGTAGAAAAAAAAAATTAAAGATATTTTTAAAATGAGAAGGGAAATGGAACAGATACAATTTTAGAGGGATCTCTGTCAGACCCAGTGGGTAAATTATTTCTACCCTAGCCATCCATAACTTTCTTTAGGCCATCTTGAAAAACCATCATTCCAAAAAACATTGCGCATGAATTTTCCCATAGATGTTATGGATTTGAAGAAGTTAACTGAAAGTTAGTATAAAGTATTCACTGTGGAACTACTGTCCTGGTCCAACAGGGAGCTCGTCTCCCTGCTCTGTCTAGGTCATCAAAGCAGCTATTGGATGGGATGATGACAGTTTGTTAAAATCCTGGCCTTACTAATGTTCTTCTGGAGCCTGGTGCTTGATGGTACTTGCTCTGTTTGCACAATTTCAGGATCTATGGACGAAGTTCTGGCCTCCTTGAGAAAAGGCAGAACTCGCCTCCACAAAACAGAAGTGCGCACTCTGCCGCTTTCCCGAGCCTCCGTCAATGAGGACATCCTGGCAGCCATCAGGCAGGGAGTCAAGCTGAAGAAAGTGCCCCAGGGCCCAGGCGCAGGCCCCAGCGCCCGGCCAGCCAGTGACCTGGAGAGAAGCATCAAGGCGGCTCTGCAGAGGATCAAGCGAGTGTCTGCTGACTCGGAGGAGGACAGCGACGAGCAGAGTCCTGGCCAGTGGGACCATTAGGGTCTGCCCCATGTGAGACAAAGCAGATGGCCACACAGTGCCCCAAAAGACCAGCCAAGCTTTGGGCGAGATGTCACGGCCCTCAGGAAGCAGAGCTGTGCTGACTGCCTCATGCGAAGCCCGCTCTGAGTGAAATCAGTGAGTGTCGCTGGCTGCGGGCAGCAGCCCTCACTTCTCACCTTGGTCACAGAATCACCCCCCTGGCTGGGGAGTTTACACGGCCCGTGGACAGCACTGTCAGACTGCTGACTGTGCCCTCCTGTGCGTGAGCAACAGAGCTTCCTCCACTTTAAAGGTCTGAATGTGAACGTTTATTTTAGCAGTAATCAGAGTAAACTGTTTATATTCAGGAATTATTTTAAGTATTTGAGTGAAATGTATAATTCAAGCACTATATAAATTCATAATAAAGAACTATTTTAACTATGTAGAATGTATCACTGTCACATGTCTGCCAGCGTAATTCCTGCCAAGCTGCCTGTGGGCCTTCCTGAGTCCTCCATCCCCAGAACACGGTTCTGCTCCTGTGTCAGTGCCTCTCACACTGGCTGGGGCACATGTGGCATCCAGGCTGGGTCCAGCCTTATATCCCTGCTCCATGCTGTCCTCTGGGTGCCAGGGACATGCACTAGCAGCTGTCTGATGGGCTTCAATGTGTGGGGCGGCGGGCAGGCAGAGAAGTCAGGTGGCTCTGTCCCAGCCTCCTTCCCCAGCTTGGACAGGCAATATCTAGAACTGGGCATTTTCAAGAAGGCACGATTACAATTTGGGGAAATTTTCTTATGCTTACTTTGATGTTGTGTATTGTTTTTAATTACTTACTGGGTTTTCAGTATCACGAGATACAATGGAGTGTAATCAGTTGTGGTTCTCAGAATTTGCCTTGGAGAGGCTGCCAAAGATGAGAGGGCTTCAAAAAAGGATCCTTTGCCAATGAGATCTCTTCAAGTCCCCAGCCCAGCTGTGTTTTCAACTCCTCTGGAATATTCTCTCCCTCATTGCTTTCCCTCCATCTTTCAGCCAGGTTCTAAAGTAAATCCAAGCTCTGGCTTCAGGGAAATCAGAGCAACAAAGGGAACAAGTATGTCCCCTCCTGGGTAGCTTCTAATTCACCCTCCACAGTGCTGCCAATTGAGCTGCTCCCTACCTTGCCAAAGCTGAGCTATGGGCAGACCCTGAAGTGCAGCACATCGGTCCCCCAGAGGCCTGGCTGCCGTCCTTTGGCAGCTCCTCTCCTGCATCACCAAACTGCTGGCTGCCTACCCCATGCAGCCCAGTCCCCCGAAGCACCACGTGCCTGGAATTGTCCGTCTCAGTCTTAGCCCTACAGCCTTCCCCCCTCTGAGGTCTTCCCTGCTCCTGCTCCCCATGGCCACCGCACCTTGTTCTGGATGCCAACACGCTCCCTTCTTGCCTACAGCCCTCCCACAAGGACAGCCATTGGGTGGCTGACTGACCTGAGGGTTGGCATCAAGTCCTGAGAGCCAATCCATAACTGGCAGTAAGCAGCATGAGAATGTCCTGGAGAGAAAATGAGCTACGCCAGTCAGGTCTGTGGATTCATTTCTTTAACTCCTTCCCTCTCTAGGATTCAAGTTGGGAATCTGGCAGCAGTGGCACAAGCTAGGATCATACCTTGGGGAGTGGCACAGGACTTACACAATGGAGGCTCTTAAATCTCAGGGTCTAGTGTATCCATTTTCTAGTGGCATAATAAGTTACTGCAAATGTAATGGCTTAAAACAAAGTGAATTTATTCTTAAGAGTTCTGCACAAGTCCGACATGGGTCTGATAGAGCCAGAACGGAGAAGCCAGCAGGGCTGTGCCATTTTCTGAAGGCTCTGGCAGCAGCTTTTTCTTTGCCCCCTTTGTGGCTCCTGGCAGTTGCCCATGTTCCACAGCTTATGACCCTTCTTCTGTGTTCAGTCTGCAGAGCAGCAGTGTCCTGGTTCTCTGACCCCTGTCCCGTCTCTTCCTGCCTCTACTGGGAAGGTTCTCTACCGCTGCGATTGCCTGTGATTAGCTGGGGTCTGCCTGACGTCCACAGCTGTCTCCCATATGAAGGTCCCTTTGGCCCTTGCTGCTGACACAGCCCGAGGTTTCACGGATTAGCTTGTGGGCCACGGTGGGGGTGGCTTCCTGTCTTGTACAAGGCACTTGCTAGCAGGCAGACTGCCAGGTGGTAAAGGCCCCAGTCTAGGAGGTGTTCCTGAGATGGGCTGGCAGCCCTAATTGCAGCAGGTCTGTGGCATCCTAGACACATGAGTACTGTCCCCAGGATTTAAAGAGGAACTGGTGAGAGGTAACGCCAACCATGGAAATGCCTGGTATAGTTCTTGGCCACTGGTGACAGCAGTCTGGAGGTGAGCTGCCCCATCAAGCCCCCCATCTGGTGGGTCTCACTCACACCTGCAGCCGGCCAGCAGGGGCTATAATAGGTACGGAGCAGTAACCAAGCCTTTTCAGCTGTGTTCCCAGGAAGGGGTCCTGGGGCATAAAGGTGCTCCCCAAACAGGTGTGAAGCTAATGCTTTAAAGCTGCTAAATATGGAAAGAGTTTGGAGTAGCTGAGCTTGATGAGGAGGACATCTGGCCTAACCCTGAGATGGTGGTGGCGGTGGCTGTGGTGGTGGCAGCAAGGGCGTAGCAGAGAAAGAACTCTACGCAGTGGGAAAAGAAAGAGCAGGAACACAGACAATGCCAAGCCAGGCCTTGGCAGGACAGGGAGAAGTCCAGGGTGACCCCATGGTGGAGTGGGAGCACTAAGTTGAGGCTAGAAGCCAACTGCCCGATGGATCAGAGAGAACCAGGAAGGTGGGGTTAGGAAGAGGGCAAGGGTGGGGTGGTGATCGCAGCAGTGGTGAAGAGACAGGAGAGGAAAGCACAAAGCATGCCGTCCCACTGCAGGAAGCAAGGGGCCAGCACTTGCATAGGTGGCCACTGGCGAGGGACGGGCAGACTGGCAGCATGAATGGAGGAAGGGGGATAGTCTGGGCATGGGCAGCTGCTGGCAATGACTGAGACCGCCTTGAAGATTACCAGGGAGAGAAGATCAAAGGAAGATGGCGTAGGACAGAGCCTTGGAGGCCCCAGTGTGAACAGAGCTGAAGGAAGGGGGCATGGAAAAGAAGTAGTCCCACAAAGCAAGACACAAATAGGAAGGAAAACTCAAGTCTGAAGTGAGCCCCAGCAAAGCCATCCGGCAGGGGGGTGACCACAGAATCATTTCCACTCAGAGCTGTGGTGTCCTGAGCACACACACTGGCTTATCTGGTAGCTGATGGCTACAGAGAGGGCCTGGGCAGTTAGGGCAAGGACGGCTTCAGGGAGATTTCTGAAGCACAGGCCCATGCGAGTTATCCCCGCATTCCAGCCTGAGTATATGGTGCAGAGGTGGTGAAGACAGGCACGCAGGGAATGCTGGGAACAGAGAGCATCACAGCAGGTGGGGGCCCATCCTCCACTACTGTGGGAACAAGGGAGCACCAGACCTTCAAAGGACCACCTTGGGAGAAAAATGGATGCCAGCCAGGACTGAGGTAAAACTACACGAGCTTGGTGGACAGGGGCTTAAAACAGAAATTAACTTAAATGAAGGAAGAACAGAGAAGGTAGTATCCCATTCCTGAGCTGAGGGTTGGGGCCAGCACCGCCTACATGTTTGGAGAAAGGTGGGTTTGTATCTGGCACAGATCTGCCACGTGACTAGCTTGTTGAAACAGCTCAGGAAAAAACCCTTTTAGTAGAAAAGCCTCTGAGATTAGCTTTTTCTCTGGCAGCTAGGTACAGGAGCACATATTCCACTCCAGAGCTGATCCTCTGCAGAGAAAGGAGCAGCTTTCGGGCTGAGAAAAGTTGCTATGTGCCCCATGGTGGCAGAATTTGACCAGGTGCAGGGTGAGCATCCCTTCACCATCCCTTTTGTCCCCACAGCTACTATACCTCAACCTGAATGCTCTGTTGCTTGGGCTTAGGAAGGAGCCGCAGGTGATGTCAGCCTACCTGGAAGGATTAAGAACTTCCAAAATACCTTGATAAGTAAGCACAAAGGTTTTGGAAAGGTTTTTCTGTTTAAAAATAGACACAAACATTTTAGTGAACTATGTATTTCTACATAAACACCACTCTTACAACAAAATCAAAGAGTATACAAATCTTTAAAGGAAATAACTTTTCCCTTAAATATAAAAAGATCATTTGCCAAATAACATCAAACAGAAACACAAAGAAAAAACTTCAGATGCACAAAAGAAACAGACAGAAGTACAACTGCAGTGGGAACTAACATTCCTTCCTCAGTCTCTAACGAATCGATTAAGTAAAAATTAAAGGTTCATAGTTTGTACTTAATGAGGTCAAAGTAAAAACACATTGATTCAATTTGTTCCCTTCAGAGAATATACATTTTCCATTTTCCTGGGGATTCTTTTTAAAACTAAAAATTTATTAGGTCCTAAGAAAATATCAGTAAGTCCAATATGTACCAATTGTACCATCCATACCCTCTTTGACAGGGCAGTAAGCTAGAAGTTTGTAATAGATGTTAAAAACAAATGTCACACTATTTTGTAATCTGAAAGTATAATTTCAAATAACCTTTGTAAAAAATAAGTCAAATCGGAAATTGCAAATTGCTTATAATACCACCACCACCATGAGCAAAAATTTAAGGGCTATGGACTATTATTCAGCCTTATAATGTTAGTAACTGTTTTATTAAACAAGAAAAAGTTAAACTGGCATTCAACTTGAGAAGGTGAAAAAACAGTAATGGAAAAAATTGAAAAGACCAAAACCAAATTAAAAAAATAATAAAATAGTGAAACAGTATTAGGGTATAAGTCCCAGAGCCGGTTCTTTGCAGAAACTAATAAACTTTCTGGAAAAACAAAATAGAAAATAAAGAGAAAGCACAGACATACAACATTATCAGTATGAAAAAAACAACATAATTTAATGCCAATACATCTGAGAAATCTTAATAGATTATTTAGGAAAATTTAACTACCAAAAAACTTAAAGAGAACAAGAAGGAAGTTTGACCAATGAAAGAAAGACCAACAAGCACAGAGAAAATTGGAAAAACGATCAAAGAATTATTTTCTAACAAGGCACTACATTTAAGACAGTTTTATGCATGATATAAAAACTTCAAAGAGTGAAAGTTTTTTTAATATTTAAATCATTTCAGGGCATAGAAAAAGAGACCTTCCCAAGTCCCTTTATTTTTTTTTTAAGAAGTTAACAAAAATATTTGACAAAAATCACAATTATCCACTTAAGATATGAAATTTCCAAAATAAAATGAGCAAACCAAATCTATAATAGTTTTTCATTGTAAAACTCTTATTTTTATTATAGAAGCAATACCCAATCTTTGTAAAAAAATAAGAAAACACAGATAAGAAACATAAAATAAATATCCACCATTGACCAACCAATCATAAATAACCACTGTTAACATAGAAAGGAGGTGTATTTAAAAAACACATAATCTGACTACATCAGATTTTTATAGAAATGTAAACTGGGCTTAATATTAGCAAATCTATTAAAATGTTTCATCTTAAGTCGTAATAGAGAATTATTAGATTATCTGACAGATCAAAAAAAGGTCATTTACTAAAATTCCAACATCTAGTACTGAGAAAATTTTTAGCAGATTAGAAATAGAAGGGCATAATTTAATATATAAATTAAAAAATCAAGAATATCTTATATTAAAAGTTAATTTTATACTTTTAGGGAATCAGAGGTATTCTTGCTAAGGGAAAAATATACATATAAAGAAGAATATACAATGCCAGCACAATTATATATGCTTATGTAGGATTGTTCTAAAAATGCTGGTCAGTGTGATAAGACAAAGTAAAATAGGATTATTAAAAATACAAAGATAAAACTGTCACCACTCCCCAGAACTACTACCTACTTGAAAAAGGCCAAAGGAATTAACAACAAAACTATCAGAATGAAAAGATAGCTCAGTGGACTAATTGCCTGCTTAGGCAAGTGCAGTGACCAGGGTTCTATCCCTGGTACCTCATGCCCTGCCAGCTCCGCCCCTGGGCACACTGAGCCAGGCAACCGAGACCAGGAGCGGTGGCACATGCCTGTAATCCCATGCTGGGGAGACCGAAACAGGAGGAACACTACAAATCTGAGCTGTGTAGTAAGACCCTGTACCAAATACATAAATTTAATTTAAAAAAAAAAAAAAACTAACTGGTTCTTGGTAACTGGTTAGCATCAAAATAACCAATTGCCAAGTTAAATAAACTAACCATACACCACTTTCTTAATGCAGAGATAAAATGAGGTAGATTGATGCTTACCAACATAGGAAGAGGCCCAAGATCTATTGCCAAGGGAACAGGAAGGTAGGAGGGCTGTGTTACACTTATAAAGTGATAAAATATGTTTTGGGGGAAAAACTGAGGACTATTTATAATTATTATTTTATGGCAGAGGGATTTTTAATTCTATAGATCTTTGATTTTCTACATTATGTATTCTTGTATTTAAATTTATATAACTTTAATGTCAAGGTAGAAAACCAATTTAATTTTATTTAAAAAGATACCTATAGACTAATAATAAGCCACTGAAAAATACAATGGACACAAGATCTCATTTGCAGTAGCAGTCACAACTACAAAAATTACCCTTATTAGAAAAAATAGACCAAAGGACATAAAACTGAACATTATAAATTCACTGAACTGAAAGTGAACATATTATAAGGATAATAATAGTGTATTTTATATAATCTAATCTCCAATTCTTTTAAATATTACAAAAGGATCTCAAGTTTCTTTTGGATATATTAATATGCAAATGTACTTGCAAATTTCTCTAAAGGTTTAATGGGATGCTCAGTCTAGCCTTCATGTTACCAAACAGGGCCATCCCATTGCTAGACCATGTAGGTGGCTGTGGCTCAGTGCAAAGCTCAGAGACTGGGGAAGCACATGTGTCTCCAGGCTGCCTGCAGAGCGACGGTATACAGTAAAAGCGGGATTCACATCGGTAGGGAAAGGACAGATATTCTGAGCAACAGTGGTGGGCAGTTTAGAAAATAAATCCCAATCTGATTGAACTGTTTAAAAAGAAAAGGACAAAAACAAAATATTGATGAATATTTATATAGTCTTGGAGTTAGAGACAAAAAGACCTTCATAAGAATGATACCGGGGCTGGGGAGATGGCTCAGTGGAATAAGCGCTTCCCTGGCAAGCGCAAGGGCCTGAGT
>NDGN011309857.1:0-16068 GCA_002564285.1 Tympanoctomys barrerae
CAAGAACACCAATTTTCTGGTGTTTGTTCATTCTTTCTTCTGTTCATTTTTAATGAAAGAAGTACCCCTGCTAGCTGGCCTTCCTCGAGGAGCTGACTGTGTTCTCAGGCATGGGTCAGATGGATCACAGCCTGTCTTTCTGGTGTGTTCCTTCCTTCCTCTGCCCTGGGACCAACCATAAAGTGGGACAGATTGTAAGGAAAAGGCCTTTGGGACATTTGTCATTAGTGACCAGTGCTACAGTCAGGACCATGGGGGAGAAGCCTAGGTTCAGTGGGGATGTGCAGGAAGACTTCACGGAGGAGGTGCCAGTGGATGGGGGTGGAACAGGTTGTGACTTGGAAGAAGACACTGAGGCCTGAGCTTTCCAGAAGATGGGGTATAGAGAGTCTTGCAGGAGATGTGGGTAGCAGCCACAGGGAAGGACCTGACCATCCATGGCTCAGCTGTCACTATACCACAGGAAGCTCTGGGGCACATAGCAGGGCACTGTAGAAGGACCATAGTGCAGAGTGAGCTGAGAAGGTAAGGACCAGGACCAGACCACCTGCTCAGTTGTCTCCTCCACGTGGAGCTTGCACACCTCCTCTGCTGCGGCCCTCCTGCCCTATTCTGTCTCTAGCTCTCGGCTCCTTCTGCAGCTACTCCAAGGCCTGGCCAGGATCTGTGCCAGCATGTCACCCTCCTCCTTTCTTCTCTCCTCTGCTTGTCTCTTGAGTACAGTATTTCATCTGGCCCTTCCTGTTGGCTCTGCACAGGCTTTTGCTGGGCTTCTAGGTCCCTAGCCAGACCTCTGATCTCAGATGCCCCTGAGATGACCTTGGTGTTGGAGCTCAGATATGACAGTGTTGTTCCTGAAGAAGCTGGGATCACCTCCACTCTGGGAATGGGAAGGTGGATGCTAAGGGTCCTGCCATAGTAGCGAGACTCTGTAGGCTGCTAGTGACAGAAGCCACCTGGAGCTGGTTTAGGCACAGATGAGAACTCCTAGGCTCCCGACACTGAAGAGCTGGGGGCTCAGGTGGATCCAGGGAAGAGAACAGGTGCCCTGGCTGGTGTCATCTGCTCTTCCCTGGGGGCTTGGCCTTAGTGGGGGCCCTTTGGGCTGCCTTCCTAGCCTCCTACCTTAAAGGAAAGGACTTTCTCCAAAAACCCAAAGAAGACATGGGACAGATTCTGCCCAGGGTGTGTGATCATTGCTGCTAGAGTCCCAGAGGAACATGGGTAGAGCCAGGCATGCCAGATCCTGGGCAACTCCTCACAAATCACAGATCCATGGAGGAGGGCTCCTGGGAAATTCCACAGCTGCAGAAGGAGAGTGCACGGGAGGGGCGATAACAGGTGTTCACAACAGGTGCTCTACCAGAGGGCCAATATTTGAACTCACTCTCCATGTGGAACATTGTCAGAGCCACCAAATTATGAATTCATTCAGTGCATCTTTCCTGAGCCCAGTGACAAGTACTAAGTAGCTGTATGCAGACTTGGCAGGCCATGCCGCTGGGGACGTCCTCAGGACGTGGGAGCATGTGCATGCATTTGCCAGCTCAGCTATGTGCCGAGGCCCTGTTCCCAGGCTAGAGACCTGCATGCATCCTCGGGCTCCATTCGATTGTCCCTTATTTATGTTCTCAGTGCATTAAACTAGGCTGTGCTCACTGACAGAAGTTCCTCCAAGATGAAGTGTGGCTGGGGTTACGGACCTGTGACCTGTGACCTGTGACCCGGACCTGGCCTGGTGCTTCAGGAATCATGAGCCAGGCACTGGCCAGGGCTTTGCTCCCAGCCAGCCCCTGCTCTGCAAGGATGTATGCACAGATGTTAACACACTCATTATGGAAAGGAAATTACATAAACGTACAATTAAAAAAAGTATATGAAGTATTAGAAACAGGAACGATGCTGCTGTTCTCCAAGCTCCTGAGGCTGAGCAGAGAAGGCTCTGCGTGGTGAGCACTGTCCCAGGCCACTGCTGCTACCCTTCCCAGCACCTTGCCTGGAGAGCGTGCACCCTGTGGAAGGCCGCGAACTCCGCAGATGAAAGGAGTTGTTTTGCAGACTGCCTCGGTGAAAGGGCTCCGAACACCTCTGTAAGGGTCCACTCTAGGGTTACAGGGCACAAGTGTGGTTTGTTACACCTGCTTCCCTCCACTTCCACTCCCTCTCCTTCCTCTCATTTTATGGCCATGCTTGCTCAGAGGCTGTGTAAAACCAGGCCATAGACTGAACTTGCTCTGTGGTCTTTAGTACATGAAGCCCTGGACGAATGTGATGGGGGACATGTTCATAATGAGACATCACGTTAGAGCATGCTGGATCGGCAGCTGTTATGCTGGGACTGCACAGCACAGCAAAGGGTGCACTGTCACTGTCTGCTGTCACAAGTCACCCCAAGGCCTTCTGAAGCCGTTCTCAATGTTCCTGTTGGCAGAAGGAGAAACTCGGCTCAGACAAAAGGTTCATAGTTGTGATTGCTCCAGGTCACACAGAAGTTGGGGTATAGGTGGAGGGATCTTGACAAGGCTGGGGTTGACCCTAGGCCTTGAAGGCCCATGGAAGTAAGTGGCAAGGGGGAGGAGGCAGCGAAGAGAGCTTCGGCCATAGTAGCCCAGGGTCTACGGCAGAGCCTCCACAGGGCTGGGGATGGTGGGGAAGGCGTGGCTTACAGGGGAGAAGCAGGAGGACTTGCTGCCCCATCTGGCTCAGGGTGTGGCTGGACAGGAATGGTCCAGCGCAGGCTGCTCCACCCCGGTTCAGGGAGCTGTTGGGGCTGGGTGGGATGTGGGAGAATCTCACCTTGGGACTCAGCCGTTGTCCAGGCTGGACCTGAGGAGTTGGGGTGGTCTCCCCAGGCCAATCCCTCCCTCTGGCGGTCAGCCTGTGCTCACCAGCAAGTCACAAGCCCACTCCGGAGGCAGGGCCAAGAGGACTGAAGCATCAGGTGGGGCAGAGCAGCAGGGGCCTGGGGATGGAGGCCCAGTCCCTGAGCAGGAAACCAAGGTGCAAAAGGATGAAAATCAAACACGGCCAGGACTTGATGTTGCATGAGCACTGCCTGTGCTCCGTAGGGGCCAGCCAGGAGGGAGGCACCATGGGTGCCATGACTCATGGGCTCCACCATGGGAAGGGGGAGGCTGAGAGGTTGGGAAGGGGCTGGGAGGAGAGACCCGAAGGAGTGGGGAACAAGGTGCAGCAAAGCAGATTGAGAGGGGACAGGGAGACTGGGGCAGAGAGATTCAGAGATGCAGAGATAGTGAGACAGACAGAAATGACGAAGAGAGACAGGCAGGGAGAAAAAAAGGAACTAGGGTGAAAGGAAGGGAGAGGGGAACAGAGAAGGAGAGGAAGAGACAGAGCAGCCGCTGAGAGGAAACGTCGTGGGAGTGTATTGGTCCTGGCCCTGTCTGCTGTCCTGAACCTGCTTCCTTGAGACCTGGGGGACAGATGCGGCCAAGCCACTTGCATCCCCTTAGATCCACCAGGACATCATCCTCAAGACCGCCATGTCTTCCACTCCACATCCCATCACTCTGCCACCCCCATAGTCCTCTGTGTCTCTTTGCCCCAGCACTGCTTACCCGTCCCTGTGGAGTCCCGGGGCAGAGTCCTGGTGAGGGCAGTGGGGGGGGGGGGCAGGCACAGCACCGGATGGGCTTAATTACTGTGAAACCTAATTCTTCAAGGCTGCGTGCACCGGTCAGGGGGGACTTGGGTATGTTTTCCTTGGCTGTCTTTTGACAACAGGATTAGGGGGAGAGAAAAGTAATGCTGTGGGGGAGGCTGCTGCAGACCCTGAGGGGCCCCGGCTGCTGCTCTTTTCACCAGTAGCCCCATGGCACCTCTGGGTGCCAGACCTGGGCCAGACAGTCTCAGCTTTGAGCTCCTGATGTGTAAGTCTGGATCATCTTGTGTACACTATGGGATGCTGAGCCTCCTCCTTGCCTCCACCTACTGGGTGTGCCAGCAGCACCCTCAACTTGTGACAATCACCAGGGTTTCCAGACGTTTTTGTGTCAACTCAGCCTGGCTCTTGGTTGAGAACTACTGGCGCAGAGTAAAAGGCAACTTTGCTGGGAGGAGGCTGGTGGGACGCAGATGCAGCACAGACCCAGAAGAGGGAGCAAGGGACAAAGGAGAGAGGCCGCCCAGAGCAGGAAGGATGACCCCATTAGGGTGGAAGAGGCCACACTTGAAGGCTGGGTGGAAACACCCCCCAACTGGGGGCTGCGGGTAGAGATGTCCGAGTGTGATGACCTTTCAGCTGGGCAGGGAGGTGCGAGGCAGTGAGCTGGTGGAAGTGGAGGTGGAGGGGGAGGGCACATGGCACAGGTGGAAGCCAGTCTCAAGCTTCCCAGGCTGGGCTTAAACTTCCTCAGCCTCCCAGAGTGTTACAGGTGTATGCCACAGCCAGCTACTCTTGCGTTTTGAATCTGAAGACCTGTGAGCAAAACTAAGTATGACTACCATTTAACTCCCAGAGGTGGCTGGCTCCTTTCCACGTCTCTTCAGTCAGGACCTAGGGTTTGGGGAGGGGGCTGAGTTCTGTATCCTGAAGAATGATGGACTGTCTTGTCTACAGATCTGATTCTGGGGTTTCTCGAGAGTACCAGAGGGGGTTTGTGAGGGACAATAGCTTTAATAGCATCATTGTACCACAGGACAGGATGGTGCTTAAAGTCAGATTCCTTCAATGTCTGGGTGCCTGCACTGCCACAGTGCCCCAAAATGCTTTCTTCCCTGGGGGAGCCCCATCCCACCCCACCCATGCAGTTATAATGCTCACTATCCTGGGAGCTGGCTGAATTGCTAACGTCTCTCCTTCTGGGAAGGTAAACCCAGGCAGCTGTCCCCTGTCAGTGTGCTATGTGGGTGCAGCCCAACACTGCCCATGCTTTATCTTTAGGCAGAGCAGCTGGGAGCCTGGTGGTACCATCTCCAGAGATGTAAATCTAGTGTGTGTGGGGAGCATTCCCAAAGCCCTTTCTTGAGCTGCTTCTCTGCAAAAGAAAAAAGGGAGGGCATCCGAGGGGCTTGCAGTTCTGATTTGGGATTCGACATGGTCAGTGGTAGGGCTTGGAGAGGAAAAGTGATCTCAGGAGTGCAGGGCTTGGGGCAGGGGCTCTGTGTGCAGAAGGCTGGCACTCACAGAGATTTCTGGCAGCAAAGGGAAGTGGTGGTAAGAGGTCAGGTCCTAGAGCACATGGTGGCACCCCAGGGTGCTGTCTGTCATGGAGAAGGGTAACCGCATAGCCATGGTCTCCCTGCTGGATGTCTGGGCTTCTGGGAGCTGCTGGCTGCAGGCTGCTCACAGGAACCTGAATGTCCTGGGGTGGGAATGCTCTGGCAGGTGGAGCAGGCCCAAAGCAGCTGGCTGGGAATCAGAGGAGGATGCGCTGAGTTCGAACATTGTTGCCTTCCACTGCCCTCTCTGCCCAGCTGGGCAGCCAGCTCTGACCACCTACTAGGTCTCAGCTGGAACTCTGGGATGCAGTTCAGAGAAGAGGGCTGTGCTGGAGGCTGGATCCAATCTCCACGCTGGACACTTGTTTCCATCCTTGGTTTTGAAAGATTTTCTGTCTGCGTCCTCTTCTGGGGCCCAGGGCAATGACAGCACACACATAACACACTCTCACACCCACACATGTATAAAAACTTGCTTATGCACACACACACACTAGTTCACAAACACAGGTGCTCTTTGTGCACACACACATTTGCTCATAGACATGCACAAGCACATATTCTGCAGTGCCTGGTCCTGAGATGCCATCTGATTTGGGGGAGAATCATTGGTGTGATGTGCCCAGGGCCAACCATCTGCCCTGGTATAGGTACCAGGCTCTCTAAGACTTACTGTTCTTGTCTCAGAAACTCAAATGTGCTAGGTATGGTGGCGCATGCCTGTAGTCCCAGTTCCCAGGGAAGCTGAGGCAGGAGGACTGCAAATTCAAGGCCAGTCTCAAAATAAAAAAGGAGCTGGAAATGTAGTTCTTCTCTCCTTGCATTCAATCCCCAGCAATACAAAAAACCAATCAAAACTCTAAAGGTGTAGCTAAGTACGGGGAGATTAGTCCCAAAAGAAAGGAAAACCCCGGAACCTTTGCATGTGGACAATAAGTAATCTGAAATAGCAGAAAACCCCTGCAAATTGTGCAGTGCTGGTGGTGTTGTCAGGCCGTGCTGTGTGTACCCCTGGCCTCTGATTTATGGTGCACCACAGTAATAAGTATAGAGACCTTTTGGTTGACCCCCAGTGTGTGCCATCCCTCTATCCTGCAGGCAATAACTGAGGCCTCCTCCATGGCCACTGGGCTGGGCACCAGACCGAGGGATCTCTGAGGGTATCTTGAGCAGAGAGATACTGAGGGCAAATGCAGTGTACTGCGGAAGGAAGAACAGGAGAGACAGTGAGCCGTGCTAGGGCATGGGGTGAGTGAGGTGTTGGGGTGGGGTTTGGAGAGGCCTGGTGGGGGAGCAGCCTGGGTATGTAGGGGTCTCGTGACCAGGTGTGGCACAGCCTGTGTTGGGGCATGGAAAGGAGCCAGTGTGGTCCGGTGGGCGTTTCAGGGATCGGGTGCACTAGGTGAGGCCTGCAGTGGATGGGGCCTGGGTGTCAGGGCTTTTAAGAGCTGCTGTGCATGGTCATAGCGCTTGTCCTGTATTCTGCCACCTGCTCTCAGAGAACGTGTTTTTCTTTTCTCTTTTCCTTCTTCCTTCCTTTCTTTCTTCCTTCCTTCCTTCCTTCCTTCCTTCCTTCCTTCACACATCATCCATGGGCCAGGACCTGAGGCAGAACCAGTCCAGGCGGGGTTGGTCCTTCGGCAGCCTCCTGGTGATGGGTGGGAGCCTCCTCCCCAAGTCTTTTCCTGGAATGGGAACTTGGGGGCTGCTGGCCTCTGCCTCCGCCCAACCTCACACTGCAGGCTTTCAGCTGGTCCCTCACTCACTTTCCACTTCCTTCACCAGGTGCACCTTTCTCTAGTCTTCATTGTCACTTGGTTTCTGTTGCTTTCCCCTGAGTTCCCAGTCTGCGCACAGTTCTGTGGTCCCCACACCCTCTGAGCCTCAGCCTCTGCTCTGTAACACAAGGCCCCATATCTATGTCTGACACAGTGGCTGTGGGTCTGTCCTTGAAACCTCTTTGTTGAAGGAGTCACAGACCAACTCAAATGCAGGTGGCAACCCCAGCTTTAGCCTCCAGTCTTGGGGTGACTTGTTTGCCCATAGCTCTAGTCCCATCTTTGAAACCCTCCCTCTGTGACACAGGCGTGGCATCTATTTATAAAATACAGTGAGTGCCCCATAAGTTAATTACCTTTACAAATGTAGAGGGAGAAATGAAGAGCATTTTTTCTGCTGCAGGTGGGGAACAGTTCTTTCCAGCAGGATGGGGGTGACATGGTCCTTAGCTTATGACAGAGCCTAGCTCTCTTCCTGCAACCCAAGATTTGCTTCTGCTTAGCTGTGAAGTTGTCACATTACCTAAGCAAGACCCTTAGATCATTTTACAGGAGCTCTCACCACACCATGAATGTGAACCTCACTGCTGCTGGCAGCAGGGGCTCGTGGGTGCTTCTTTCTCTAACCCTGACACCAGCCATGTCTCATCCACATTTATGTTCTCCAAAGCTACTTTTGTTCATAGTGATTTAAGATGTCTCCCCACCTCACCTGTTATTAGGGCTTGGGGTATCACTAGCTTCCTTGTCTTTGGTTTCTTCTTTCGATGTCCCTATGAAAATAAAAGTGCTACCCAAACCCAACCCTGTAGATGCTCCTTTAAGTTTGGCTGTGTACCTTGGGGCTTAAGTATTTGACACTGTTTTTATAGGAGACCTCATCTTTATCAAGTATGCCCTGCAGTCCTCTAAGGAGCCCCCAGCTAGGTATATTTTCCTTGGGCCAGTGGGATTTGATTGGAGCCTTGGTTGGTGCCCAGGCTGGGGCCCAAACCTTAAGTATGTGCATTTGTGTCACCACTTCCTTCCTGTGTTCTGCCACTGCCTGGGAGCCGATGTGCAAGGAGATGAGGCAGTTGGGCTTCTGCAGTGAATCCAGCCTCTATCATTCTGGCCTCAGCCACGCCTTGGCTAACCTCCAGGCATTTGAGCCACACTCCTGTCTTCAGTGTATTTTTAAGAACATGCTCCAGTGTTCTTGAGCTGTTGTAGTTGCTGGTTATACAGCATCTTTGCAGCCGCAGTTACCTCATGCAATCGTCCAGCTGAGATGAATGGCAGGCCCACCAGGGAACTGTTTGGATATAGGAGCCTTGCACCAGCAAAGCCTATCATGGAGGTCCTTATGAAGAGGTGGGCAGGGAAGAATAGCATAGGCTAAGGTGAGGACAGTGGAGGCAGGAGCCCGGTTGGGCTACAGACTCAATGGGTGGCTTTGAGCCCATTCCACCCTCTCTGGGATGACATGTTTACTTGCAGATCAAGAAGGATGGACTCAGCTTGTGAACCTGGGTGACTCGCACCTGCTGTCATCCATCCCAGCAGCTTCTGGTCCATTGGCCTCTGTATGACAAGGAATTTCTATTGTGGGGTTCATTGTGTTGTCCCCTTAAAGCCATACAGCAATGAGAGGCTCCTGGTACTAGGTTGTATTATGGGCCCCCACTCATGCTCAGACTCTGAGTAGCAGAATTTATTGACTTCTCTTGGGGCTTCCTGTGCTCCCATGGTGGCACAGAGCAGTGGTACTTCCTGTGGGTGATACTCATCCTAGTTGAAGTGGCCAGTGGCGGGTCTGTTAATGTCCTGGGGTGAAAAGACTAACCCAAAAGAGCAGTACGACTTGGTGAAGCACACATTGAAACCAGGCTCATCTAGTCCCTAACTTTTTCCCCTGAGCCCCCTCCCTGGGGTGTGCCTGGTGGTGGAGGTGGGGTACTCCAAGACCTGAGAGTCCCTGTTACTTTTCTAGAGCTATAATTTAATAATGGCACAGCTTGGGTAGCTGAAACTATAGGTGTTCATGTCTCTCAATTCTGGAGGACGTAAGTCCAAGATCAAGGTATCTGCAGGCCTGACGATCAGGATGTCTGCTCAGGCCTCCCCCGGCATCTGGGATCTGTGGCAGTTGGTGCTATTCCCTGCCTTGCCAAAGCATTGCCCTGTCTCTGCCAGCATGCACAGGTGTCTCTGTTCAAATTTCTTTTTATCCTGACACAGTCATATTGGAGAAGAACCTACTCTACTCCATTATGATGTCATCTTAACTCATTACCTTTGTAGCCACCCTAGTTCCAAATAAGGCCACATCCTGAGTTCCTAGGAGTTAGGACTTTAAGATATGCATGGGTGTGTGTGTGTGTGTGTGTGTGTGTGTGCACAATTCAATCCAAACAGCTGCCCAACATGCATGTCAGAGCCCTGGTTGGCTGCTGGCTGCTAGAAAAGTGAGAGTACCTATCTGGTTAGATTTCCAGAAGATCCCCCAAAAAACCAGGGCAGCTCCTCTGTCTTCAGAGAGCTGAGCCCAGATGTGCCTCCAGGGAGACAGGAAGGAAGGGGCTGGGTGGGGACGCAGGATGAAAAGCTGTTTGCATATCCTCTTGCACAGTGACCACCCCACGACTACCACACACACACAAAAAAAAAATGTGGAAAACCCCTTTTGGAGAGAGGATAGGGTGAATAGGGACAGGGACAGATGAGACCTGCTGCTTATGCCTGTTAAATCATGAAGCATTATAAAGAATTGCAAAAATGGTTTTTGAACATTCTATTAAAAATAGCTTGAAACCTTACAAAACAGGACCTACCTGGTAGGCCGGGTGAGGAGCCAGTGAGCTAATGGATGGAAACGCCCACCTGGGCCTGGCCCCAGCACACAGCTCTGCTATTATTAGCTCCCGGCCCGTGCTGGCCTCTGAGGTGGCTCCAAGCCTGGTGAACTTGGCTAGGACACACAAAGTTCTTCAACTCCCCATGCCACAGGAGCCTCCAGAGCTGGTGGGCTGGCCCCATGTGGAAGAGCTCAGCAGACATTCTCAATTTGGGGATGGGCAGCAGCCAGGTCTCCTGGATGGAAGAACCCTGTGCTGGCAAGTGGTCCCTGCCTACCTTTGGGCAAACGAGAAACCCCTCAGCCTTTCCCTCCTTGCATGAAGCCTTTTCCACCCCCACCAGTCCAGCTGCCAGCCCAGGCAGCCCACGGGCCTTGGCACCCCAGCCGGGGCCTCCAGCTGGGATGACGGATGGGGCCACGTCAGCGCCTGCCAGCGAGTGGATTTGGTGTGTGTTTGACATTTATTTACTGTCCGTATAAACACTCACACCTATGAAGCATGCTCGCTCTGTGATAGCTGGGCTGAGGGAGCTCTTAAGTACATAAATTATGTGCACCTCACTAATGAACGGCTTGACAGGCGGGAAGTTTTATTTACCACTGGCCCAAGTTTTCCTATGAAACCTGGGCACCAGCAAGCTGGGATTTGTGCACCATCAGAGCCCTGCTTATTCAGACTCCAACTCATTACTTTTTTCTTTTTAAAAAATTTCTACCCTGTCTTCTTTTTTTAAATTTTTTATTTCTCTATTTTAAAGGTTTGACATAAAGCTGAAGTCTGTGCATGACTTTGCCGCCCGGAGCAAGTTGAAGGGGGGAGCTAGCCCATCTGGCGCAGGCTCTTCTGACGGGCGTGTGCTGGAACAATATGTGGTTTGACAAATTTTGAGGCAGGCTTATGAAAAAATAACAGGGGTGCAAGCGTCTCGGTGAGTGCTCGTCCACCTGTGGTGGCCAGGGGTGCCAGGCCGCATGAGTCAGGGTGCCCAGCGGGGGGTTAGGAGGCACGTGTAAATCACTGCTGTCCGGCACATGTTGACTCGGCAGCGACCCAACTAGGGGGCTAGGCTCCCAGTGTGGGGTGCTTGCCCTGGGCCAGGTGCCTTTGCCCATGCTGACAGTGGAAGCCCCCAACTATATGGGGCTGTTTGTCTGTGGAGGAACATTTGTGCCCCCTGAGACCCACCAGACAAGGCCATGTCTAGGCTAGTGGCTTCCTCTGTCTTCACTCTGAGAAGGGGATGATGGGTGTCAGCTCACTGGGGCTGAGCTGAGCAGAAGCCTCTGTGTCCAGTCAGGAAGGCAGTACTGTAGCTGCAACTGCCTGACCTCCGCTTGGAGGTCTCAGGTATTTCTTTCCGTCTCTGTGCCTTAGTTTCCCCATCTCAGAAGCTGAGGTGGCACCGGCACCAACCCGAGGGTCTCAATGAGGAGAAACAAGCATGCCTGGCATTTGGGGGCATAGGGAGTGGTGACTGCACTTGTTCTGCGCATTGCCCCACCACCCATCTGCCATGAGGTTTCGTTTCACCCTGCAGTAGATGGTTTGCAGGGAGGGAAGGCTTTTGCCCAAGCCTCTCATTGGCCCGTGTAGCTTCAACTTGCAGGTCTTATGTTCCTGCTCCTCTGCCTTCTCCCCAAGTTGCTGGAACCCTGGCCAGTGGGTTTCTTCTGAGATTGTTTTTTGGGGTGAGGGACTTTGCTGGGGGAAGGCCAGCACCTGCAATATGACCCCTTCTTTGGGGATTTTCTCAAAGTATATGTGTATTGGGGAGGGGTGCCTTAGAACTCTGCCTGTGAGAAGTGTTGTCACCCATCATACACATTCTGAGTAGGTAGAGATGGTCCCCACTTTGAAACCAGGGGATTCTGCCAGTTGGGCTGAACCTACCTATGCCTGTGTAGGTTGGGGTGAGTGGAGTACTGCTCATGTCATGTTGTCCCTTTACAGAAGTAAGCACTGCCTGCCTGAATCTGGTTGTCCCCTCAGCCATCCTTGGAGAGTTGGATGGTAGCCACTCCAGATCCAAATCTTGAGCTGCCCCCTCTCTGCAGCTCGCTGTCATTGTGACCAGAGGAAGCTTCTTCTAGCTTGTAGCTGTCAGTCTCATCTTCATCAATAAAACCCATAAGGTCCATGGTCCCGTGCCAGCTCTGAGAGCCTGAGCGTGCAGCTGAAGACAGCTGGGCTGTGGCTGCAGACAGTCAGACATGCTCCTGGTAAGGCTTTTTGGAGGAAGGGGCATGCTGGTTGCAAGAGGCTGGAGAGCATGACCAGATGGGGCAGAGCACAGCCTGGCAGGGGCCGCATGTGCCGAACCTTAGACACAGAATGATCTTGCCATGATGGGAGTCTGGAGGCCACATAGCAAAACAGTCTGTAGACAGGGAAGGGAGGGCCACTAGTGTCATGCTTGTCAGCATGCTAGTTTATTGATTCCTTTGAGGGCTAGGAGGAGACACAAACTACCAAGGTCATAAAGCAAGTAAGTGGCGGTGTGGGTCCTGGCCACCAGGCTGCCCAGCCCTCCTCCGAGCTCTGGGATGCTCACTTACAGGCCCGGTACAGGCCCACGTGCCGCCAGCTTTATTAAATTCATATTTCCACCTTCATTCCACACAAATATCTGTATTTACCATCAAGCTCGGCAGTATTTATTTTCTAAAGTAGTTCTGTTTAAACAAGGAGTTTCTCTCTTAAATTCATCCACTCCAATTTCCTGTGGACCCCAGCCCTCCGCTGAGCTGACATTAATCATTTGCATGACTGCAGACCCCGTGGCCACTGAGGGCCTCCGGCAGGCAGCAACCACAGTGCCAGGCTTCACTGTGGCTTCTCCTGACTCCTCCAATTAAAGCAGGGAACACTGGACACTTGGTTCCTGCCAGAGTGACCAGAGATGGAAGGGGGCCTGTGGACGGGGGCAGGACAGGCTCCTATTCACTCTATCCCTTTCTTGCTCCTTCCTTGGAGTTCAACTGACTCCAGCAGACAGTCCTATCTCATGCTGGCCGCACTGAAAAAGCTCTGTGCGCTGCAGCACATCCATAAGACGGACCGCCACAGGCCCCTGCTTTATGCCATGGACTTAGCAGGTTACTACACCTGGCGCACAGAGGTAGCTGTTATGTTGCTGTTGTTTTGTTGTTTTTCTGGGCCATTTAGTGACAGATAGGATGGGGACTGGCCCACAGCAGGTGCCCTGCGGGAGTCCTTCCCACCTTCTGCCCAGCCTCCTTCCCTTGGCAAGACTTCCTAGAAGCATCCACTGCCCTGGCTTTGGCCTCCACCGAGGAGGCGGGACATGCACCATGAGTAGCAGGATCCCTACTTCCACCTAACGCAGCTGAGCCCTCGGGCTGCTCTGGACCCAGGCACCCCGCCTTTTGTGGCCCATGCTGTGCCCCACTGGGCATCTCATGGCACAGTGTGCTGCGACAGCCGGTGAGACCTTGTCAGAGGAGAGGGTGTGGAATGTTGAGTTCTGAAAGACAGTGACGGATGGCGGTGATGTTAATAACTATAACACATCAAGAAAAGTTCACTGTATGCCCAGTGTGCCCGGAACCCTGCCCGGCACTGTGGACACATGGTCTCACCGAACTACATTAACTCACTGTGCCCGTAAGGACACCAAGGCAGGGAGGGTGACCAGCTGCCTGCAGGCAGCACGGCTGGTGCGTGGTGGCACTGGGGACTTGGGACAGCTGGCCAGGGATCCTTGTTGTATCAGCTTCTGCCTGGGGGACCTCTGCTCTGTGGCCTGTGTGAGGAAAGGACAGAGCCTTGGGCTGCAGTACCAGCAGATTATCTCTAAGGGGATGAATTTTGGAAAGAAAACTGGGGTGCTATGCCCAGAACAGTGCTCTGGACTCTGACCAGCCTAAAATCCTGTGTGCACTGCGAGGGAAGGCCAGCAACACAATCTCCGGGTTAATTCTGTGGATAGGGATGCACACTGCCTGCTCAGCTTCCTCTGCTTGCGGCTCCACTCTGCCCCCTCCCCCACAGAGCGCTTCGAGCAAACCTCCGCCAGCTCTGTTTCCTTCCAAGGGCCTCCCTCTGAACCCGCCTTTAACAACACCACTCCATTAGCACGCTTAACAAAGCCAGCGATCATCCTTTAAGATCGTCTAATGCTAGACAGGCATCCAAACTTCCCCGATCGTTTCAAACGTGTCTTCTTAGTATTGTTGGTTTGATGCAGGGTTTACCGGGCTGTCAAAGGCCTCACAGCACTGGTGGCAATCTCCCCTGCGCTGTGTCTCAGAGCCCAACCTGCCCAAACGCGCAGGAACGCTTCCCTCCTCACTTCCTGGTCTATTCAGTCACCCCGCTATTGACAGAGCCGCTTTTAGGTGGGTCCAGAGCTTTGCTACAAAAACAAGGCTACAATTAACATTCCTGCTGCACCTCCTGTGTGTTTTTCTGGGGACAATGGCTTGATTGTAGCAGCCACTTCCCCTCTCTGAGCCCTGGTTTCATCTTGGTGAGGTGCAAAGGCCCAGATTCAGTTAGTACCTGATACTGTAGGGCAAAGTTTTAGTCGCATACCTGAGCCCACTTTTTTCTGAGCAAAAGTGGGAGATGGTGCTTTACCCCAGGAAGGATGTCCCATCATGGTTTCTGGTCCTCAGACTCAGTAGGAACACAGGTGGAGGTGGAATCCCAGGGACAGCAGCGGGTCTGTCACCACACTGCCTGGAGAGGAGACCAGGGAACTCCGCAGAGAGAGCTGCACTGCTGATGGTGAAGGAAGTTGGGGGCGGCGGTCAGTGTGGAAGGGGGTCCTTTCCCCTCCTCCTGTTGAAGGCAGAGAGAGCATTCAACAGATGCGGGGGCCCACAACTGTGGTTACTTCTCTAGTTTCAGCGTCCTCATTTTTGACATGGAGTAGACACAACGCACCCTTCCTGGTATTGTCAATGCAAGAATGAGACACATCACGCCAATGTGTCTTGTACACAGGTGCCCAAATAAATGTCATCTCCCTTGGCTTCACCCACACTGGGCACCAGACTGACAATTCAGTACCCATGGTGGCCTAGCTTGCATGGATGGACCCTTGTGCTCAGCCCATAGCAAGAAGGGGGTTCTTCAGGGTGATGTCCAGGATGTGGGAGCTTACTTTGCTTGCCTGAGTCTCTGCCTGTCAAGAACCCCATAGGGGAAACACCCGTACTGTGGCCACAAGCGCTGGCTGGTAGGTACAAGGGGGGCTTCTCCCAGTGTGGATGACAACACCCAACCTCAAGGCCTTGCTCTGTGCTGGGTCCTTCCAAGCTATACACTCTTTCTGAGTATGTCTTTGACAATCCTAGATCAAGAATGCTGAGCTGGCAGGACAGAGGCGAGTGGTAAGGCTCACAAAGGGATTCACAATTAAGGGAGAGCCAGGACCAACCCAGAGATAGGCCTCATCCACCAGGTCCTGCGGACACTGGGCATAGTCACCTGGGTCTTTGGAGGGGATGCCCTGCAGGGTCAACCATGAGGAAGAGCCATGAGGAAGCGGCAAGGATGTTAGCACTGGCAGGCAAAAATTTCTGCAAGAAGCTCTAGCTAGGGGAACATGAGGAAACCTTGCCTGTGGCCCAGGCTGGACTGGCAACCCCTCACTTCCAGCATCCAAGGGAGGTCAGAGCTGGGCTTTGCCTGCTGATCCCACCGCCCAGCATTTGCTCTGTGTCAGGATTTTCCTTCTCAACAGAATGGCTGTGGGACCACAGAGATGAGGTGACCCCCTTGGCTGTAGTCTCATGAGTCACAGGGGTTGGTGGAAAGAGCTGCAGCAGGCAGCCTACAGCTTCCTGCAGAAGGGCAGGTTGGAGGGCAATGGGAGACAATCAAAGTTGCTTCAAAATGGCGAAACTGAGGCTCAGAGAGCCAAGTGAGTCTGGGGAGGGGATTGGCTCTTGCTCTGAGCAGGACAGTGGACTCCACACTGCCCAGTCTCCACATTGGATCCCTGGGAGCCCCCCAGACCTGGTGCTGCTTCCTAGACACTTGAGTTCAACAGTGCATTTGGGGCCTAATGGAGCAGAGCAGCGACACCCTTGCTCTTTGATTTCAGGCTCCCACCTGCTCCAGGTTTGTCACCATGAGCCAGGCAGCACACACTCCTGAAACTAACGCCAGAGTTTCTGTGACTTTCACACCCACAGGGACTGTGGCACCCATGGGTGAGGTCATGGCAACAGCCCAGGGGAGCATGCTGCAGCTGCCCTGGCTCCCTACAGTCTTGCGCTTGTCTTGGTGGGCAGGCCCCT
>NDGN011309867.1:0-25185 GCA_002564285.1 Tympanoctomys barrerae
GGGATTGAACTCAGGCCCATTGCACTTGCCAGGGAAGTGCTTATTCCACTGAGCCATCTCCCTGGCCCCCTGGGGGTGAATCTTAAGTGGAGGAAAAAAATGTTCTCCTGAAAGACTGACTGCTGGTTTGGAGTAAGATGCAGGAATGTTCGCATTCCAACCCCGGAGTTGTTTCTGGGGTTGTTTTTAAGTTGGCTTTGTTGTTGTTGTTGTTGTTTGCCTTTTTTGATTTTAGGTTTTGTTTTGCTTTTTGTGTCTCTTTGGCTGATTCTTGGTGTGTTGGTTTGTTTGTTTAGGGGGATTTGCATTTTAAGTAAAGCATTTCTCCTTTTGCTATTTCTGGAATGCCCCGAACTTGTGGAAGTCTGGCGGAGTCTGCCCCACATCATTAATCGATATTGGGACGGGCCTGGCCTGTCTTCAACGCACACTTCTGTGACTACACAACCCATAGCAATGGATCATAACTGTGCAAACAGTTCTGTCTATGAGCAAACTATATGGTCAACATTCTGTGCTTTATTTCTGTTTTCATATATCGGTTAGGTTCTGAGAAGGGATGGGCTCTGGCTAAAACATAAAATAACATGTACTGAGGATTTCCAGGGAAGACAGTTGTCTGGTATCCTGGGCAACTATTAAGCTCTGGCTGGCGAGTCCTTCCCTACCAAATGAGATCTGGTCTGGCTGTTGTTCTGTTGTGCCTGCTTTATGCAGTCTTTTGATACTGTCGAGGGTTGTTACACCAGGAGCTGCTTTCTACCCAGCAGTCTCAGCCCACGTGGAAAGATGTGGCCTGCCAGAAGCTTGGCTTTGGTGCTCGCGTGCCTGTGGTAGGTACGGACATCTTTAGCTGGCCCTTGCCAGGCCAGCTTGGCACCTGTTCTGAACTGTCCTGCTCATCTCGCCCAGCAGCAGCATGCATGTCACTCTGAGAGCCCTGCATTAGAAAGGGGTGATCACAGTCTCGGTCACTCACACAGCCACATAGCCAGACATCACTACCTCTCCCTGTCCCCACCTTGTCTCTGGAAAGGGAATCTTTATCTTGCAGGAGGGGGAGCTCTTGGGAGTTCCTCCTTCCCTTCCCTGAAAGAGCATCCATGTGGGGGGCTTTCCTCCTCACATCCGACCTCAGCTTCCATCCCTGAAACAGAGCCCATTAATACTGACCACATCCTAGGAGCCCAGAACACAAAGACTTCTTGGAATGAGAAAAACAACAACAACAAAAAAAATACTTTTAATCTTCTCCAGTACAAGGAATACCACAAAGGAATAACCCAACAAGTTACCCTGGTATACAATATATCGCCACCCCTCTCTGCATCGCTTCTCAGTTTTTATGAATTGCCGCTACAGTATTAGCAAAGACACTGGATTCCTTTATAAAGACACACATTTCTTCTCCAAAATAAGAGATTGCAATACTCATGATTAAAATTGTTTGAAGGGCTGGGGGTGGGGGGCATTCGGTGGTATAATGAGCACACCAGGCCCTGGATTGGATCCTGAGCACCACAAAGAAAGAAAAAGAAAAAAAAAAAGGTTATTTTTAAATCAAAGTACAAACATTCCTTCATATTCCTATTTTGCTACAACTGAGAAATAGTCACTATTTATACGTATCTCCTTCCACCCCATTTTCCTTTCATTCTATGCATTTTAAACATGTTTGATTACTGGTTTTGTGTTCCCTTTTCACCTGTATCTTTGTAAGCATTTTTGGAATCGTGTCCCATCTTGTGGTTGTGATATAGTTTAACTACTATTTTCAAATTTTATTTATTTATTTTTTGAGGATAAAATTAATCATTTGTTCTACATCATTCTTCTTTGTTCTCTGTCATCTCAGAAAAAGTTCCACAAACAGATGTGGGCAAGGCAGCCCACGGTAAATCGGCTTGATTAGAACCCAGAACCTGCCCACAAGGGAGGCAGTAAATTCTAGAGCAGGGGCTGAGTGATCGCTGGAGTGCAGCAAGTGCCCGGCGCGCAGTGGGTGTCCTGGGTTCTGGCCTGGTCCCAGGAAGCGGCCAGGCGACGTGCTCCTGTGAGCAGCCATTTCTTGCAGCTCCAGACGTTTTCATTGCTTGATTCTTAGCTAGTGTGACTCAGAAGTCCGTCCTTGTGGCGCAGATAGGTCTTTATAAATAAATACTTCATTTGATGTATGAAAAGCATTTCGAGGGCAGCATAACCCCAAAATTAACCATCTAAGAAAAGTCTCCAACTCTATTTCTATTCCTGGATCTTATCAATTAAAAAGAATTTAAAAAGATGAAGGAAGCAGTTTTCTTCTTTTCTATACAAATCAACCAACTCCCTTCGGTGAGTTAGACATTGATCTTGAGGTAAAATTATGTCTTCGAAGAGGGATAGAGAGCTAATAAAAGTTCTTTTAGGATGAAGTTTTAAGAGTTCAAAAATGATGAATCTCTGAAGCAAGGATGTGACAATGAGACCCAATAAGACTGGGGTTAGGGTTAGCATTTATAAATTAATACACTAGTCATTTTTCCTAACTATGTGCTGGACTCACTGTTAGCATTTGTTCACACATTCATTCATCTTCCTTCTCACATTACCAGATATTAATTATTGCTCCTCCTAGTGTTAGCTGTAGCACAAGATTTTTAAAAATTGTTTTAGAAATTAAATTATGTATTTTGTTCAAAATATATTAGTAACATATTAAATAATTTTCCTGGAAACTTCTGTCCCCTTATTCCTCTTCCATTTCTCAATGATAAATGAAATTACTTCGTTAACTAGCTTTCCTTTTTGCATTATGTATTTTTTTAAAGCCTTAAGCTAAGATAAAAACCATTTCACCTACCTGCATATATTGCATTCCTAGTGTAGGTGATGATATATGTTTCTTTATTTTGTATGTATTTTCAGTCAGATATTTTAGCATGATTGCCTAGTTTCTGACAAAACTTATATAAATTTATTTTTTTTGTTCTCCCAATTATAATGTTGCCTAACTGAACAATGAAGCCATTTAAAAATTCAGGAAAGTCTCTCCCTCTCCAGATTTCCTGATTGCAAACTCAGAAACAAATCTTTTAGGTCTTGATCCCTCACAGTTCTCTGCATGGGCAAAATAAAAGAATCACTTAAACCTGAAAGAATCATTGGGTGGAGGGAGTTTGTGGAGTAATATTGCTACATATAAATGAAGAGAACAAGTTGAGTTAAAACAAAAAATTCAAGTTATGATTGTACTGGTAGAGGGTGTTGGAGTTAACTTTGTCTTACAAAACTGCTTGCCACAGATTATAAAAAGTCAGTATAACTTGTTGCTTATTACTTATCTGCTTAATTTTACACTATTTTAAGATATTTGCCTTTGCTGTTATTGTTATTGTTCCAGTGCTAGGGACTGAATCTGAGGCCTCTTGCTTGGCAGACAAGTACTGTACTACTGAGCTCACCCTCTTTCCAAAATATTAAATCTTTTACTTGTAAAACTACGTACGTAAGGTTCTTAAGTAATCCTTTTGAAGTAAAATGAGAAACATTTCCTTGTGTCTTGATACACGTAGCATCACATTTGGTTGAATTGTCCGTGAGTTAAGCAACTAGTGTTCATGCTGCTTGCTGTGTAACATGTTGAGTTCAGAAATATTGGTGTCTATGGTAATAAGCAGTCACTGCGGCCAGTTTCTGAAGACACAGGCCTCTGGAGGGAAAGCCTTAATTTAAGGAAGTAGAAAATTCTTCATTACATAAATGAGTCCTACATTTTTGTTATACTGTGGGTACAATATGATATGGCCATAGAGCCAAAGGAATGATGCATCTGTTAATTATTGTTGAATTTTATTCACAAGATGGGCCTAGCTATGTTGTTTTCCTTTGTATTTTGCCCTTTCAGAAGAATTTAAGCTCTGTTTAAAAATAAATGAGCAGAGATAGCCAATGAAAGACTTCCCATTGACTTCTTTCATAGTGTAATGCCTTGTTTTCATTGCATGGAGGTATCCTACCTCTGGCTTGGCCTGCAGTTCAATTTCACATGGGTGCATTGCTCAGAGTCCCTTCCAGTAGGGAACATTTACACAGTAGGGGCTGATCTCTCTATACCATTGAATTTCTACTTAGAAAGTTTCCATGGGAAGGTTGGGGATTCCATAGCTTTAATAAACAGGAATCCAGGGACACAATGACTAGGAACTCTCCGAGTCACAGTAGGGAATGCAGAATGGTTGGGTGTCTGGCAAATACATTGCAGAGGCGGAATTGGTGTGTTTTTCTGGAGCTCAGGATACTTACTAATAAGGACCAAATCCCAGGCTAGGGACAAATGAGGTCATCTCATTAAACAGAAGGCTAGACTAAGAGAAACAGGTGGCCAGCCCATAAGAGGCAGGCTAGAGAGCTGCAGGGACGGCACCAGCGCTAAACATTGCCTTTGTAACGAAAGAAAA
Organism: Tympanoctomys barrerae; assembly: GCA_002564285.1. Classification (NCBI taxonomy): domain Eukaryota; kingdom Metazoa; phylum Chordata; class Mammalia; order Rodentia; family Octodontidae; genus Tympanoctomys; species Tympanoctomys barrerae. The sequence continues at coordinate 4,437 of NDGN011309867.1, forward strand.
ATGTGAATTCTTGTGGGAAGCCTGGCCTGCTTTTTAATCAAGTTCTCGTAGTTTAGTAAGGTCTCTTTCTATACACAGACCTTTCTCATTCATGGTCTTGTGAAATTTAGGGGCAAGGTGAAGGAAATGGAAAAGCCAAGAATTGGGGATCATAAGGGTGGAGTTTAAGCTCATAGGTTTTAGATACATAATTAGTAAATACTTTTTTAAAATCCTCCTCTCAGTAATACAGTCAGTGGGCTGTACCCTGGTATATCCTTTAGTCTTTTGCTGGCCTAGTCGGCTTCTTAATGTGGGCAGTTGGTCCTTTTCGTGCAAAGATGCTTCACACTGCACGTGAGTTCTGTGTTCTTTGGAATACTTTGATTCATTACCAGAAATGCAGAAATGAATCACTTTCAAAAGGTATAATCCACAAATTTAAAATTGATTTTATAATTCATCAAGAAACACTGGAACAGATCTGATACACGGAGGTATAAACAATTCTTTCCCCACTTGTTTCTGGCTAGACCAGCTGTTCTGGGCAGGGCGAAGGCAGAAATGCCTGCTTGCCATAGATTATCCATGTGTTGAATCATCTTGCTGTGGATCTTTGGGCATAGGCTATGGAAGAGGGAGTGTCCAATCCTGTACACATCTCACTCACATGTCTACCAGGGGTTAACAAATGTGTACACCAGTGCATCTTGGATAAAAAGCATCCCTAGTTACTGACCTCGAGGAGGCTCTGTACTGAGATTTGGTTTACTGCCTCAAGCAGAACCTAATCTGTCTTGAAGGTTGATAACTTCATCTACCTACTGTACCTGACTTTCAGGCTGTAGCCTGAAAACATCTGGTTTCGGAAGCTGCCCCCCACTGCAGCTCCATCTCAAAGGCATGGGTTCATGATGTGTGTCTGAGCAGGATCCTGCACTACTAAGATCTAAGGATAAATATAATCCTCATTGGGCTTTGGCTGGTCAAAGGTCTCATTCTTTGCAAAACCACTAAGAGCAAAGGTCCTTAAGCAAATGGGTTGATCCCACTTCTCCCACTAAGGAGCTCTACAACATTGGACAAGTTACTTGAGTGCTCAGCTCTTCAATTTTCATAATTATAAATAAAAGAAAATGCAACTTACAAGATTGTCAAGAAAAAAAATCACTGCTTGGAATGGATTAGACACTTAGCTGACGTTAGCAGTTGTTATTGCTATTCTCATTATTCATTTTTGGGCAGATGTCTCCATGAAAGTGGTCAGAAGGCTGTGTATGGAATATGGTGGCGGACATAATTGGTGGGTTAATTGATTAAGGTTTGGCGCTGGGCTGGGCTGATGTCTATGACATTGACAGTTGTTCTGACACCTTATAGTGTGTTGGGTGCTGTGCTTTGCAATGTAATTAGTAATGCTCCACCATGCATTACTAATCTAAAGCCCCTGCCACTGCTTGAAGGGATATTCTGAACTTGTAAATCTTAAGCTTTCATTTTTGTCTCTGTAATGCCCATCCCCACTTACTGCAACATTTTTCATTTAAGAGGTTAATATTTATGTTTATGACCAAGTCGTACTGGCCAGGGGTCAGCCTCTTTTAGTTCTTGCATAACTATTTGTCTTGATTGGAAAAGTTAATTTCATGGGCAATGTTATAGTTCTTATTACAAGATCCTTGAGGGAAAGCCTTAGCTCCATCTTCCAAGTATGAGAGTATGTATGCATGGATGATGATACACAAGAGAAAAAGATCAAGTGCTTTTTTTTTTGCTTTTTTTTTTTTTGACAGCTAATAGTTAATGGGTGTTTGCTGTGTGCTAGGTGCTCTCTTAGTTTTTTACATATATGATCTCATTTAACCTGCACATGGTCTTCTTTGGTAGTGATGTTCTTCTCTTCGTCTAGAGATCAGTAAATTGAAGTTTGGGAGGAGGATTGGATTTGAAACCAGGTCTACTGATGTCAACTCCTGTATTTTATGACTACATTGCCCTAAGCTAATTCATTCAATCCAAGAATATCTCTCTTTGTGGAAGAAAATTACGGTGCATTCATGTGTACAGTAATTAAGTGTACGTGTGACCTGTGCACATTCTTGCATCTGATTGAGAGCTGTGTGATTCCCCTTCTTAGGCTGTGTGTGCCACTTACTGGTGACACTACATTGACAGGTCACCACATCTTCTTTGAGACCTTAAATCCTAATACTCAGCACACAAATGTTAACAGCAAGGAGTATTCATTACACAGTCTGGATACTAAGTAAATTCCAGGCTAGCTTCTCCGAGTCTTTACTAACAGAAGTAGTTCCCTGTGGCCAGTTTCATCCTGGCCAAAAGAGAGGATGACTAAGAAAACACAAGTGGATGTGAAGAGAAAAAGACATCTGTCAACTTGATTAAGAGAAAAATTCCTTTGACCTCTCACTTTTTTCCTGTGCTCTCCCCAAGTTGAGCTGTTTTTCTCTTTTTACAGGGCAACTTCCCCTTCATGTTAGAAACAAAGAGGAGGGGACCAAGTGTTAAAGTGTGGGATAAACACAATTTAATATCCTTTTGGCAGTTTTCCTGTTCCTTCTCCATTTAAGAGACATTTTCTTCTACTTCTGCCCATTATCACAGCTTCGACCTTCATGTCATTAACAGAATGTCATTTTGTAAGATACTGAATTAGGAGCAGCTAGCAACCAAACATACTGAACAGAAAAAGGCTGGCGTGTTGCCACATGATTTTGCCTCCTAGAAAAGAACAAAGTAGAGCTCAGATGTCCTCTTTTCATGTTTGTGTGTTTGTGTTCAGGTCGTGGAGGCACATGGAGTTGGGGACAGTTCACTTGTGGGCAGAACCTTATGCCAGACTGCTCTGTAAGAGAAAAATCCTTTCGAGTTGGAAGGTGTTAAGTAGCCATGCTGTTCATTCTGGGCTAGAATAAATTTCTGTTGAATGTGATGCAAAGGAGATTCTGTGGTCCTAGAAGCAAATTCTCCCTTTTGTGTGTCAGAAAGGGGCAGTCCTGGAGTTCCTTGAGCCAGGAGGTGGAGGAGAGCCTTTTATTTTATAGGTAGTATTTAGCTGTATAGCTAAAGTATGCTAATAGACTATAGTGTACTTACAGAACTAAATATTTCTAGGTATAGTGACTCAAACCGAGATTTAATTTCTGTTCAGAGACTAGAATGATTATAATACACTTCCTAATTCAGCTCTCTAAAGCCAATAACTAGTTCCTAAAACCAATATAAAACTGGTAAAGAAATTAACAGAAAGGTTGAAACATGAGATTTAAGCTCTTAGATTTGCTCTGGTTTGTTGTGACCTCCACAGTGTAATAACTTGCAGAGATGTGTACAGTAGGATTATGAACTTGGTTTTCCGCTACTTTAAGGAAACATGTATCAAGTTGTGATTTGATCAACTCACATTGAATACAGAATTTGAGAGTTAAAAATGACTTGTTTATATCATACCTCTTCCCTCCCTGGCACACGTGTACACCTGTGCTCACACGTGTAAAGCTGCATTTTAAGAAGCTATTGATTAATGTCTTGTTTACTTTTTCTTAACCCCCCTATATTTCTGTGTGCTTCTCTTTGGTCTCCAACTGTAATTGCCCTGTGTGCAACCAGTCATGGGTGTTATTGTCATAGCTATTTACCTTGACCTTTCTCCTAGTTATAAAACTGCTCCACCTTGTCCATCCCTCCCCCAACTTTTACTGTTTGTAATTTTTATAGCCCTGCCACATGTAGGTCCAGCTGGGTGATAGCAGGTCTTTATCCTTGTAGAACAGATTAGACCACAGGAGTTAGCAATGAGTCCCTGCAACCTTTTGGCAGGCATCAACATTTGAGTGGTTTCTCAAGATATAGTCCATGCCTTTCAGCACCTTGGCCTTTGAGTACTCTCCACCCTCATCCCAAGTAGGCATTGTTTAATATGTCTGATCTTTGTACAACTGTACTAATCTTAAATCCAAACATCATAACTATCATTACTCTCTTAGCTTTTTAAAGACCTTCACATTAACAGATGGTCTGCTCTAATGACTTGATTCATGAGATAAACATTGAGTCTAGGAATCTCCTAATTTCTGGTTTAGATGAATTGCACTAAAAATTCACAGGTAATGATTCTTAGGCCCTTCTCACTTTATTTTTTACTTTTTAACATTTTTAGCAGTTGCCTCCATCCTGGTTCTATCAATTCCATCATATTTCAAGTTTCTTCTTGCCTTTGATATTGTGCTTTGCCTCTTCTTCAGTTTATCTGATGATCTCACTGTAACTTCAATTCAGAATGTTATATATGTAGGTTTTCCTAGGAAGATGGTTCACACTGTGCATCTGGCACTACAGACTTCTTCAACTCTCTGATTTCTTCTATACATCGCCTTACTTGTGCTAATAGAAGTAATGTGTATTACAATATCACATGTATAATTTAGTCTCATAAACTTGAATATGTGTGTCCTTTAAGTTAAATTATAAATTTCTTGAAGCAAGATTCATATTTAGCTGGTCATTGAAAATATTTAATGTCTTGGGGCTGGAGTTGTACCTTAGTGGTAGAGTATGTGGTTAGCATTCATGAGGCCCTGGCTTTACTCCCTAGCAGTGCCCAAAACTATTTTCAGTGTATCTCTGTTAAAATAATTTGCTGTATTTTTCTGAGTATCTAAAGTATCCATTTATGTAAAATGACTCAGGCTCAAGAAATCTGTCCCTCTTAGATGGTGAGCTCTGCACTGATTCTCAGATTATGATGTGGAATGAACATTACTGTGATGGCTGTGATTACGGAGATACAACATGATATGTGTCAGTCCCCATTGTGGCACTAATGTGACATCAGAGTTCACTCTGATATGCCAAAGACATCTAAATAATTGTATTGATAGTCTACCTTGAAATAACCATACAATGAGGGATATTTAGAAGAAATAAATCCTAAAAAATTACATTTGCATCAGACCAGCCAAGAGATGAAGGGATTATTTAAGGACATCCCGTGAGCCTCCTGGGTAATTAACAGTGCACACTATGTACTGTAAAGTTTTATTGTTTGCTATTTATAGGAAATATTGGTTGGCAATTTACCTCCCTCAAATTTCTCTTTGGACTTCTTATCCAGATTCTCCCTCAGAGAATGGTTATCTGTGAATCAGTCTTCTCTTACACATTTTGAGACTCTCTTCTTTTTGTTTCCTGTAATACTTTGTACAGAGGAAAGGTACTCTGTAAATATTCATTACACCAAGTAGTGTCTTCCTAATATGTATATCTTCAGCTGTCTCTGTTTTTCTCTGTGAAGACAGAAGATTGGGCCAGACCCCACTTGGACTTTTAATGGATTAGTAGTTCCAAGACACACTGTACAATGGTGTATATTTGCCTGTTGATTCTGCTTAGAATTTTTGAAAGCTTGAAGACCTGTACTTTCTTGTAAGTATTGTAATTAGGGTACATTTTTGACCATAGGCAAAAACAGTATGAACAACCATTTATTCTTATGATAATTAATGCCTTTAAAAAAGAGCTTTTCTACTAATGGAAAAGTTTAGTTCAAATATCAAGCCAATCATATAAATAATTACATCCTCTTGATTACTGTGAACTAGGTCATTACAGTGATGCAAACACTATGTGCAAATCCAAAAGTACTGGGCTTGGTATTCATCACAGTATCAGCACTTGCTATTTCTCCAATGCTTTGGAAGTTATAATAAAGAGCATTGACTGGTTGTTATGGTTTGTGTCTAGTTGTCCCCCCAAAGCCACATGTAAGTCATGAAGCAGACCCAGCTCAAGGAGCAGTGAGTGTCTTGAGGGGCAGGACCAGAGGCAGGAACCGTTAAATTGGCAGCACTCGCTTTGGCCCCACCCAAGGCCAGTGGCCTCCCTTTGAGGTATGGAAAGGATCATCCTGGACACGGCAGTACCCTAGGCTTTCTTCCAGACCCTATAGCATAGGGTGGTGGTGTCTGTGATTAAGGCCACCTCAGGCAGGGAGGAGACATTTGGAGAAGACAGAGGCACTGACCCTCTCTCCTGAGCAAATAAAGTTCCAAGGTCTTGCTGCATAATTCAGGCTGCTTTAAACTGTGAAACCTCCAGTAACTGTGAGATAAATAAACCTTTCCTTCATTCATTTTGAGATTGGGTATTTGTCCCAGCAATGAGAGAAGAATAACTAAGGCAGAATTTGGTACCATGAGTGGGGTCATTGCTATGGCTAAACTTGACCATGTGGATTAGAAGAGTTCAATCCCCAGTACTGAAAACAAAAAACAAAAAACAAAAAAAACCAAGCTTTTAGGAGTGGCTTATGGGAAGAGATAGGAAAGATTTGGAGATGTTGCCTATGAGCAAAACACTGGAACACTGGAACAGCTTTGGCTTTTCTATAGGGGAGATTTTTGTCAGAGCTCAGCCCAGAAGACTGATAGAAAGCTGTAAAAGATCAGGCTGGGGAGGTTTCTGCTAGAAAGAAGGACTGCATTGGTTGTTGGACTCCACATCATTTGTGTTTTGGTTTGGAAGAAAGTTTGTCTGAATTTTGCCCATGTCCAGAGACTTTGCCTGAGACTGAGATTAAAATGAAGGACTACTTAATCTTTCAAAGGAAATCTCAAAGCAGTCAAATATTAGGGTAATGGCATGGCTGTTTGGGGGGGTTTTTAGTCAGATTTATGTTGAGAATCAAGTGCAAAGAGCCCAGCAGGATGATTTAAAATGTTGTGACTCTGGCCAGAAAGGAAGCACCAATAAAGCTGTGGAATGCAAAGATAGAGCTGAGAGGATCTCCATTGCCAAGAAGGAACAAGAGAATGGAAAGGATGGCCTGAGAGCATCACAGGAGGTGTCAGGTTCTCACCCTTCACAGCTTCAGAATCGTAAGGGTGAAGGACTTTGCTCTGAGGAGAAATCAGCAGAACCCCATGTTCCACACCAGGTTGCAGAATGGAGGCAGCAGCTACATCATATTCCAGAATGGCGCTGGCATAGAGAATTTACTCCTTGGGATCAGGGTCAGAGTGTTCAGCGATCCAGCCACTCGACCCCTACAGCCAAGAGAGAGGACAGCCTGGCTACTGCTGCAGCTGGTAGCAGACCTTGGCATCATCCATATGACACTGGCTTTAGATGCATGCAGAATGCAGGAGTTCTGAGGTTAAGAAGGCTTNCACCTAGATTTCAGAAGAAGGCCTGGGAGGCCAGGCAGTGTGCCCCTGAGAGGGCAGTGTGTAAAGCTGTGTGAGAAGCCTATTCAGTAGAAACCCCAGAAATTTGGAAAAACCAGGAATGTGGATCATCTAAGGAAAGCTGCAAAGAGGGAGCAAAGCTGGTCTAGTAGAGAAGCCATGGGAGCTGCCACCAGAAGTGCCATAAGGGCAGAGCCACATGGAGCCCACAATTTGCCACAGATTACTATGGATGTTCCACATGGACTTATAGAACTTAATTTTTGCCCTGCTGGATTTTGGACTTGTTTTGGCCCCAATGGTTTGTATCCTCCTGTGTATGCCTTTTGGAATGGCAGTAGTTTATCTTGTGCCTTTGAATGTTGCATGTATTTAACTTTTCATTTGTACAGGGCCTCACAGTTGAGAGTTTGCCTTGGATCTTGGAGGAGACTTGGGACTTGGACTTTTCAGCAATGCTGAAACTGTTGGGACTTTGCCAACTCTTAGAGATAGACTTAAATGCCTTTTGGACAAAAGGATGTGCATGAGACTTTGGGGGTTCAGGGACAGAATGTTACAGTTTGTGTCTAGTTGTCCACCCAAAGCCTCATGTAAGTCATGGGACAGATGCAGCTCAAGGAGCAGCAAGTGGCTTGAGGGACGTGGCCAGAGGACCCAGGGTAGGGCTTGGGGAGTAGGACCAGAGGGGCATGAACCATTCAACTGGCAGCACGTGCTCTGTCCCCTCACCCCCACCCCACAGGCCAGCAACCTCCCTTGGAAGTGTGGAGAGGATCGTCCTGGACACTGCAGCACCCCAGACTCTCCTCCAGACCCTGTAGCATGGGGCAGTGGTGTCTGTGATTGAGGCCGCCTCAGGCAGGGAGGAGATGTTCTGAGAAGATAGAGGCCCTGACCCTCTTTCCTCAGCAAATAAGGCTTCAAGGCCTTGCTATGTAATCCAGGCTTTTTAAAACTAAAACCTCCAGTAACTATGAGCTAAATAAACCTTTCCTTCCCTAAGTTTTAGTGTCTGGTATTTGTCCCAGCAACAAGAGAAGAGTAACTAAGACACCAGTACATGATATTGGCATTGAATCATGGGGCCATTTTTTGCTCAAATGTTTAAAATAATTGAAAGCAGCCTCTCAGAAGATGAGAATACATCTGGGATGCGTGTTGACGTGCCTTCCTAACGGCTGGTACTCCTGCTGCTTCCTGTGGCTATTTCAATTTAGCAGGCGGGAGGATTCTCTTCAAACAAAATCAGATTATGTTTAAAAAAATAACAGCTTCCCTTTTCTCTCAACCTAAAAGTAAGACTGTTTCCTATGGCCTGCAGTGTACCTCAGACCTGCCTCCCTCAGGTCTCTGAGATATGCTCCTCTGCAGCGCCTCCGCTTGCTGGACTCCTGCCCGGCGGGCTGCTACCATGGTTCAGGGCCTTTGTTTGTGCTATATTTGGACCTTTACTTCTTGGTCTTAACCAAACAGCACCTTCCCAGTAAGGCCTGTCCTGAACACAAATTTAAAATCATTACTTCCCACATCTACCTCCCTCTCCCCTCTCCTACTTTCTACATTACTTTTTCTCCACTATCATCTCACATACTATCAACTTTACTGATTAATTGTGTTTATTATCTGCAACCCCCATGAGGCTAGGGACTTTGTTTATTCAGAATAATGCCTACCATATCTTAGAGACTCAAAAAGTAATTTGTTGAATGAGTTAATAATCGCCTTGATTTCATGATATGGAAGTCCTCTAACTGCAAGTAAGTGGCAAACTAAACATAGGTGATGGTAGCAGAAATAGTGAAGTTTTGTTCTCTCTTTGGAAGAGGAAGTAGTGCTTCTCTAGCCAGCTAGTAGGTGTGGCCTTCTGCTGCTCAGAAAAAGTGCTGGAGACACAGACTTTAAGATGCTCAGAGACTTGCTTGAGAAAGTGGTTTCTGAATAATCCAGCAGAATGAAGGCAGAGCAAGAGATTTGGGGAGGCAGCCTTAAGCAGAATGCAGGAGAAAAGTGTTCAGAGATCTTAAGGAAGATTTTCTTTATATTGCATGATAACCTTTCTTTTAAATGCAGCTATTAAAAGAATTTTTCATGGCTTTTGGAATCATATTTACAAATCCATAGTTTCCTAGATATTTAATGTTACAGAGAAGAAAAAGAAATGTCCATATATGTAATTTTAGTGCATTTAAGAATGCTAAAGTTTGCTGTAAATAAGTGATCTAAAAGGAAATGCATTAGACCCATATTTATGTTGCTATGGTTAAATCTCAAAAGTATAATGTTGAGCTGAAAAAAATAAGATGTCTAAAAACTGTCTATAATGTATAGTGTGCTATAGTAGCAGTAATATATTAGAACAGTAATATATTAGAAGGAGATTTTTTTAAAAAGATGTATATATGCAATCAGGAATCATGAAAGAAATTTGCTTGTAGAGGGAAAATTGGTTCATATGTTCTAGCACAGTGACAGTAAATGTTTATGGATCATCTTTCTGGGGTGGAGGTATCAGTTGTACCTCCACCAAATAAAATTTCTTAACACTATGCTGCACAAAGTTCCTTTGCCATACTGCCACCTGTCTTCTACAGCTCAAGCTGAACCCCAACAGAACTTTACTCTAGGCTAACCTGTAGAAAGAAACACCAAAATGTGTAGAGCTTTAAACAGAAACCCATTAGTGTCTTTTGCACAATTCCAAATCATTAGCTGTTTGTCCTGATATATGATATTCTGTTTACAGCACATATAGGTACGCGACAGCACATGAATGAATAGGAAGGCTATAGACTACAATTCTTTTAGAAGTTACTTGCCTATTTGGGGAATGCAAAATCTTATTGATTTGAATGTCACTGAGTAATTTCTTTCTCTCTTAGAATATCTACATATGTTTTTAAAGATTCAAAACAAATGAGGCAGATGTTGTTTATTATAGAGTGGTGTAAATTACTGGATTTTCAAAAATTCTATCAACCAAAAAGACCAGTTTCTGTTTCCCTTACTGAAGGGGCCCAAACCCTTCATTACAAAGATTTGGAATCTGAAGCCTACCACATTAGTTTATAGCATTTATTCAGCAATGCACTTGATGATTTTTGGCTTCTGTCATGCACAGTTTCCTTTAGCCTTATTGTCTTTTTCAAGAATATTGAAACGTTCGGATTCAATTGTGATATTAGGAAATAGTTAGCAGATGTTCACTTATGCTAAGTTTTGGTCTATAATGGGTCTCCTATGCACATTTATCAAAATTTTCATCAAGATGAAGTAATAAATTGTAACTTGGCTTCTGGGAACTGCAGGAGCCCTTACTCCATTTAGAATTGTTACTGTACCTCTGTGGTGACCTCTCACACATTGTACTGTGTGTTGACCTTTCAAGTCAGCCATGAAGGTCAAATGACAGTTCTTGGGCTTCTCTCTTTTCTTTGCTTGCTATGATCAGACATCCTCAGAATTCATGTCTCAAGATAAATGTAACCTAAAATTAAAAGCTATTACAAAAGAATAACTGCAGAAATTTATAGGCTACTGGACCTCATGGTATTTAGAGACCTAGTAGGGGGTGGCTTACTGGTTGGTGTGAGTTACTATGTGACAAATCCAGGTGTCATTCATTTGCAGAGCCCCCCAAGCCTTTTTATGGAGCCTTGAGCCTAAAGACATTTCGGCAGAGCAAGAGATTTGGTAGGCAGCATTAAGCAGTATATAGGAGGAAAGTGTTCAAATCTTTTAAGGAAGATTTTCTTTATGTTGCATGAAATGGGATGTAGGTGCTTGTGCCAAAAAAAAAAAAAAAAAAAAAAAAAAACCGACTCCCTGCATATGGTCAGCTTAGCAGCCCACATTGTCTTTTGCTCTTCCACTGGGCCAGGCCTGCCTCTGATGGATGATGAAACCCATGGCCGGTCTCTCCATCTTCTAAGCAGATAGAAGACACCATTAGCAGTGAGGCTCAGAAGCTTCTCATGGAACTGCTTTGGTGATGGTGAATCACCATCTGACTCACCATTGCCTGGCCCTAGTCAGTCTTCCTTCCATCTGCTTCAGCGAGAACCATGAGGACAGACACAGCACTTCTTATAGCGGCTTCAAAGCACTGCAGGAAGTATCACCATTGAGTGGCAGCCTAACTGTGACACCCTTACATGTGTGTTCATCCAGGGCTGGCCAGTCCTACTCATGCAATAGTACTGTTGTCATCTTCCTGCCCTACTGATCTACCCAGATCCCAGGCCACCGTGGGCAGGTACCCTTCTTGTTCCATGTGTGTGCAAGAGCCTGCCGTCTGTGCCTCACAGTTGTCCCTGGGTAGGACCAAATGAATGAGGTAATGAGAAATGATTACTTGTCATTATCAGCCCCTGTCCTAATCCATTGTGTAACTCTGTCTTTATCTCAGTTGTATAGGGCAGGCTTTTCAGGCCAAGTTCTCATTTTGCAAGTAAAGGATCTTTCTGTGCCACTGTGTGAACAGAGCTACGATAGTCACTCTCCAGCATGAGAGATCCAACTGAGCATATTACCCACAGGACAAGGAATTTCTACCATGTTGCTTTAGCTGGAGAACTGAGAGGCAGAAGGACTTCATGGCAAGTGGATATTAGCTTGACTTTCAGACTGAAGTCTGGGCAGGGTAGATGGGTTCTGTGTCTTCTTGAAGGCTGAGCATGACAGTATACTTTTGAGGGCAGAAGAGCTGAAAGTTGGGTTCATAACTGTTCTTTAGTTTTACTTTCCTAGTCACATCCTTGTGTCCCCCAAAAATGAATGCTAGAATATTTTACCAGTTCAAGTGCAGGATGAGAGATTTCCGCTGCAGAAGTAGTGTTGTTACCTACTGGGACATCCCCTGTTTTTCCCTTGGTGACTTTCCCAGGGCAAGACAAAAGAGTTGACTGAGTCACTCTGGTGAAGAGAAGCAAGCCTTATTTTGCCCAAGTGGTTTTGTCACTCTGTGGATTGAGTGAGTAGGTGTAGTCATGAGCACCTGGGGAGCTATCTTCACACTTGGATATCATAAACTTCTCCTGTCGTGGACAGATAAGTGAGGGATACCTGGAGGAACAAGTAACAATGACAGAGGCCAGAATAGTGTTTTACTTCAGTGCTGTGGTTACTAAGCTGGGTAGGGCAGTTTTGCCAACTTCAGACTTCCTGTCGGGTTCAGTGAAGATTTAGTTCATTCATTGGAAAAAGCCACCACAAGCAGTAATATTTGGTGACTCTCAGAGGTACTGGAAGCAGGTAGTACTGAGATAGGATGGCCATCTCCTCACTCACCTTGGAAAAGTTATCCATGAAACATCTCAGGAGGGTCCCAGGATTTAAAAAGTGTTGATATAGGTCAAGATCTACAGATTTCAGGATTAAATGTGGTAGTATGAAAATTGCTTTCCTTGAGAATGTTATGACAATTCATTTGTGAAGCAAATAAATGCCCTACTTCTTAAGTATGAAGCCTTGTTTTGTGTTCACATGTGAATCTGCCTTGACCTGTGCTTTATAAACTCTGGTTTTGCCATGTTGGTATTTTATGTTTGAAAGTTTTCCTTCTTGGTTCCATAAAGGTCCAAGTCTATTACAAAACCCTTTGTAGTAACATGTAGAAGGTGGATACAGAGGTTATGAAATAGATTCTCAGCTATATAGTATGCTTTGGTTGTTCATGGCATTAGTCAGTGAACTTTGTCTCCCATTGCTTAAAAATTCATTTCAGTTTTGTTTTTTGTCTTATTTTATATTGCTGAGCAAAATCCCAGGGCCTCAGACATGCTAGGGAAGACTGCGACTGAGCTGCATCCTCAGACCCTACCTCCGGGTTTTATTTACACATGTCTCTGAGATTTTTCTTTGGAGTCACTTTTTTTCCACCTTTTTTTGGTTATACTTCAACTGATAAAACTGTGAGAGAGGGTTTTTTTGTGTGATTTTCTTCATTTTAAACCTGAACCTTGTTACAGTAGGACACTAGTCATTCCATTTGATACTAAGGAAAACTCAATAGTTCTAAAGTTTTCTTTAAGAAACATGTCCTAATTTTAAATAACTATATGTCACCAGCATCAATGGATATTAATTATGTTTTATTGATACACATTTTTCATTCATTTTATTTTTGTATAAACACCAGTTACAGATTTTTAAAAACATATTTCAGTTGTATAGATAAAACACTAATATATAAATTCAAATAGCCATTTTGGTAATAATTAAACTAAATTTCAGTTAACTTCTGTAAATGAGTTTCTGAGATTTGCTGGATATAAATCTATCATAATCTCTTTTATTTAACATCAACAAGTTAATATATTTGCTGTTCCTTTACTGAGATGAAGGGAGACATTAACTTGAATTAAAACAACACATTATACAGTATCATTTCCAAACAGACTCTCTGGTTTGATGATTATGAATTTAAGAGGTCAAATACAGTTTGTGATAGATGAGTTGGTATTATCACAGTGCACCTTCATAATGAAGTATCAAGAGTCTATTCTCATACAACACTTTTTTTAAGGCTGAGTAAACCTAATCTTAATTAAATTCCCAGATAATGCTAGGTGATTTTGATTGTTGCCTTAAGGAAAATAAAATGATGTAACTTGACCCTAAGTAATTGTGAATATGGGAATATTAATAAATGATAATTTACCGGCAAGTACTGAAATGCAGTTTTTGAATATTTAGAAATTCCTTTTTCACGTATATCATACAGACTCTGAAATTTGTGAAGTCTAAACTGAATTTAAGGATCAAGTAGCCATACCTTTCTCACCTGCATTTCAGCCTGCTCTGGAGGCAGGCGCATGGTGATGAACTCTTAGCGATGCCTGTGGCCATAACATCCCGGAGGGTAGGGTCCTGGGGCCCCAACACTGTCAGCTGAAGGAAGGGCGATAGCTTTCTGGGGTTTATCACATTCATCTAATACTGTAGTGACGACAGAGAATAAAGTACCGATCTGTACTGGAGGAAAACAAATGAACGTGAGATATTATCTACTCTACCATCAATGGAGTTTTGTATTTTCCTTATTTTTTGAAGCTTGTAAAAGTTACTCTAAACTCAGGTTAACTATTTTATAACTTCCAACTAGCAAAAACAGTAAAAAGTAATGGACTTCTGATATATAGTAATTTATTTCCATTTTCTGGGTATTTAAAAGACAATCAGTAGGCAGCAAGCTTTTGAGAATGGCCAACACTATTATTTTGATACACTGGAATCTGTTTTCATGATTTAAAAACGTGTTCCTTAATAAGGAGTCTGAATACTTGTATACAAGATGAAAAATGAGTGAGTGGTGGAGTACATTTTTCTCAGGCATTGGCTGTTCAGTTGACAAAAGGCACAGATATGAAATTTGTCTAAATAATTAGATTTTTAATTAGTGCATCATTGTAAGATTAATGTCAGTGTGCTTCATTGCATTTAATTTTCTATTAGAAATTTCATGTCAACAAAGATGCTACCTGTGGTTTGCTGATTTCAGTCCTTAATTTATCACTCGTATGTGTGGCATGTCACATATTTGCCTACATGAGGTGAAAGAAGGCATTTGATTATAGCCTCCCTCGTGCTGAGGAATATTGATGGTGTTATGCTATATGAATACTTTATAGCAGTGATAGTAAAGCTTTTAGAAACGAGGGCCCAAACTGCAAGCCAGAGCCTACCTACTTATTACCAAGTGCCAGCACTGCAATGAAACCTGAATACTGAGGTTTGTTTAGAAAACCCAACGCATACATTAACATCTTTTGTTTTAACAGAAAACAGTATCCCTGCCACAGGTTCATCACTGCTGGATTACAGTTTCTAATATTCAAAACATAGCCACCCCTGAAATATCCGTATCTACATAATAACTTGCAATAACATTGGCGGTAGCAGGAACAAATCCTGTAGCTTGTTCAAGCTAAATGTGCCTACTTTGGATATACTTGAATAGCTTTGATAGTGCAGTCTCCTTTTAAAACTGGTTTTCCTTCCTTTTCACAGTTGCCGAACAAGCAACCGGAAAAGCTTGATAGGCAATGGACAGTCCCCAGCGCTGCCCAGACCACACTCGCCTCTTTCTGCTCATGCAGGTAACTGACTCCTCTTTGTTGAGTCTTGTCTTATTTCTTTTTGTTTAGTTTTTTTAAATAAGCTGACCTACTAAGGTACGAGTGTGTCTTTAAGTGTGTTTTCCATTTGTTTTATATGGAGTCCTTTTTCAGTTATTAGCTTCTCTATTTCTAAATTTCTTGATGATGTAATTCAGGTTTCCCTGTTAGGACTATGTTTGGGAAATACAGACTGATTGCTCATGTGATGAGAAGAAGTATTGAGAAGTATAGTATGTTTCTCACTAAAATTGAACTTGTTCATTATATTGAGGTACAGTAATTATTGTGAGAAAATTCAAGAGATAAAGTCTGTGGTCTCCAGTATTCTATAGGATTATAGATTAGGATTATAAGGAAAGTTGAGGCATATTGCAGAACTTGTTAGACTACTCAGTATGTTTTTAAACATTCTATTCAAAGAAATGAAAAGAAGAAAAAGGTTAAGTCCAATCAGGAAAGTCTAGGAGAGCTTAAAGGAACCACTTGCCCAAGATTTTAGAAGATGGGCAAGATTTTGGTAGGTATAAAAGGGGCAAAAGAAAGAATTCCTAGTGTACGGCTAGAGTTTGGGAGGTATACAGTTGGTTGTATTGGGGAACAGAAAAAAGGCAGGTGAATATCAGTGAGTGGAAGGAGTTTTAACTTTGAAGGTCTTTGTGGGGCTTAGAGGAGGGTGGAGCTTTTAAGAAGTTATCTTCAAGATGGTGAAGGGTAGCAGGTTAAGAGAAGAAGCAAGTGGACCTGCTTATGCGACAGGCTCTCAAATGACCTTGATTTCCTGCTTAAATGTTGGGCTGTGACTGTCCCTTACAAGGCAGTCCTTGAGCTCCAGGTCTCTTTCCAGTGGTGAGTGGCAGTTGTCCGTTATGGTTGAGAGAAGGGAGAGAGGCAGTCATTCCTTGGAAACCACATTTTATTTTTGCCATAGTAATAAAAGATGGCACAATAAAAACAAAGATAAATTTATAAAATTTTGATACAATGAAATGATCACTGATACTCAGAAATGCTTTTCCAAGTAGAATTTTAGAGAAGCTCTTCCACACATGAGGACATGCCCAAACCAATATGGCACCATGTCCAAAGCTGCTGAATACTAGAAACAACCTAAATCCCAACTGGTGAGATCAGCGAATAACCTATGACATGGTCATACATATAAAACAAATGAATGAGTGTTGCATGTACATGAGGACAAGCCATTCATATAAAGTTAACATCATGGTGCATAGACTATTTTGTTTTTATATATCATATGTATATATATATATATATTATATATATTCTACCTATCAGTTGTATAAGTATGTATAATGAAATGTGATCAAAATATATAAATTTTTAAAATGTATTATAGTGAAGCACACATTTACATTAATCCCTGTCAAAATATTCTCCATTGCTTTGAATATATCTCATCATTTTTGCCACTTTTCAGAGCACTTTGGGAAGCCCGTGTGTGTGCGTGCGTGCGTGCGTGTGTGCGTGTGTGCGTGTGTGTGTGTGTGTGTGTGTGTGTGTGTGTGTGGCTTTAGGTGTGCTGTCATGGCAGCTTCAATATGTTGGATCAATTGAAAACATTGAAGGCCATTTTTATCAATCTAAAACATCACAGTGTGTCTTTATCCACCTTATTTACTGGGACTAACGCTGAGACTTCTGCTCTTCCTCAAGATCAAAATGACCAGGCAAGGTTAATGGTTTACCTTGATTCAGGACAAGAAGCATCCACAATGAAAAACTAAAAGCACTTATGAAGGAGACTGCTTCAGCAAGTGGCAAAAAGGACGGGATAAGTGTGTTTGACGTGAGAGGGAGGATTTTGGTGGGGATTGATGGCAGTGTGTCCTTTACTACAATAATGTTTTAAAAAATGTAAACATTTTCTATAGTCTTTGATTATTCATATCTTCCTAATAAGAATAGGAAAATATGGTAATTTTTAAAACCAGTTTTGTAGGGCCAGCCAGATAGCTCAGTGGACTAAAGCGCCTGCTTAGGCAGAGCACAGGGACCAGTGTTCAGTGCCCCCGGCATGCCATGCTGGCCCCACCCCTGGGCGCACTGAGACCTTGAGACTGGACATGGTGGCACATGCCTGTAATCCCAGCACTTGGGAGGCTGTAAACAGGAGCATCACTACGAGTCCGATCTACATAGTGATAACCTGTAGACCCTGTACTAAATACATTTTTTAAAAAAGTTTTGTTATAGTTACTTCTGTGAAATGTGGGAGATATTATTGAAGAGGAGTAAACAGTTGATAATATTACATTGCCCAAGTTGTACATGTTATTTGTATTATGAGCACTCATAACTTTGAGGTTGCTGTTACATGATTGTCATAATTCCGAGGCCTCTAGAGAGTCAATCAAGGCTAAATACCTGACCTGAGGACTGGAATCACTTTTGTTATTTAAATCTTTACATTTCTCCTCCCCAAGCACTGTGTTTGGCAGTGTTACTAGGTGTTAAGTGAATGATGAATTCTGTTTCTTACAGCAATCTATAGTGTAGTAACTGCATCACCCTTAGACCTTAGAGTTTAGACCTTAGATCACCCATAGTGATCTGCCTATATACAGCTCCCAAGAGCTGGGATTACAGGCGCACTCCACCACGCCCAATCTCAATTGCTGTCTCAGCGTGCCCCAGGGGTGGGGCTGACATGGCAGGCCTAAGGATCAAACCCCTGGCCATTTGTTTTTTTAATGGTGTCGCCTGATGTGTCCATTGATTTGTCCCCTACTGCTATGATTTTTCCTTAATTCTAATATTAAGAAAGGAGATAGATAAGGTTAAAATTATAATGATCCTCTTCATTACTTTTCTCTTCCTTGTACAATTTTAGTTTATATTTTTTCCCTTCCACATTCACTTGAAAACTTGGCCATTGGAGGAGGCAGAGGAGTCTGTTGTTAGGCCCCAGAGTAGGTTTTTTTTTAATCATACAGAGCAAACAGGTTCTCATTCATTGAAAGGCAGTGGAACTCAGTAACACTTTGTGTAACAAGTGGCATTTATCAGTTAAGTAGATTCCTATTTCTGTGTAAGGAGGAGAAAAGGAGGAAAACCAGTCCTGTATCTTGATCATATGCAGTGTGTCCTCCCCACCCTGGGTCCTTTGATTTCCTTTTTTGTCACCACCTTCTCTATCATGTTTAATACACAGACTGCCAACTAAGGATTCTTACATGTCCACGTAAAGCGAGAGAAGGAAAAGCTACCATCTCCTAGTCCTTACTTGCCTAAAAGAGATCCATTTTCTCTTCTTCTTCGGGGGGAGTGCGTGAGCCCAGCCAGCCCCACTGAAACTAGAATGTGTTCCAGACAGTGTCTCAGGAGAGACTGCACCTTAGCAGTGTGAGCAGTGGCATGGGCGTGGCAGGAGTGGTATTGGCCTAGTGCCCTGTAGGGTGTCCTCACACACAAAAAATAGTGTCTGTGGGGAGACAGGGATTCCAGGAAGAACAGTGGACAAGATAGGCCCATTCAAGAAAACGAAGAAGCAAAAGCATGGACTTGTAGTTCGTGGAAGATTCTAAGCAGAACATATGGTCCAGAAACCCTAAAAGAAGAGACTGGTGTCTCTCTCCTTCAAATGAAATTCACAGTTTGTAGAGGTTTTGATCTGTAATCAGCAAGCTCTTGAGGCAGGGTGGCGTGACACAGGGGCATTACAGAGGAGTGACACTCATGCCCTTGATCCTAGCATCACACCATGAGTCAATCCCAGTGTCACACATTCTAGATCCAGCCACCTCTGAAAAGCTTCACTGTGGCTGTGTAAGGCTTTGGGAGGACATAACAATAGTAAAGCTGATAGTTTGTCGCCTGTGTGAGAAATTACAGAGAAAGCATAAATGCCCTGCAAGTGTGTGACGTAGGATCCCAATAAACTGTTGCATCTTTTTGTTTATTGTGCAGAGTTTGTGCCTGATGCATGTGGTTGTGCATGTACACGTGTGACTGAAACACCAACTGTGTTACTCCTTCCTCTTGCCAAAACAGCATATTATATTTTTAAAGATCACATCAATATAAGCTAAGCAGAGTACAATATATATTTGCAATGTGCATGTTTTATTATGATGGGATTTTAAGTGTTTCCATATTCACTAGCCTCTTATATCTCCTTATATCCATCTGTATTTTCATCCATGGTCTTTTATTTTTTATTAATGATTTATAAGAAGATAGTAATATTGATCCTTTTAATTTTACTGATATTTTGCCGTTTGCCTTTTTTTTTTTTTTTTTTTTTTTTTTNTATTTTAGGGAAAGGTCTACAGGGAGTTCAGAGTCTGACTACTAGATCAGACTCATAGTGATCTGCCTGTATACAGTCTCCCAGGTGCTGGGATTACAGGCATGCGCCACCACGCCCAATCTCGATTGCTGTCTCAGTGCGCCCCTGGCCCCTTTAATCAGACCCATTTGGCCAGCCCACCATTTGCCTTTTTAATGGTGTTCTTTTAGCTAGTGGGAATGATTATTTTTCTTGCAGTGTATTAGTCCTTTTGTTTCTGACTTCTGCTTTTGTTGTTGAAGGTAGCTGTGGCTACTGAAGGCACCTGACGAGATGTGCTCCGAGGATCACCCGCTGTGATCAGAGCTCCTCCTTTCTGTTTGATGAGTTTGGCGTCAGTGGTGTGGTGCTTTTATTTTCTCATTCTCTTACTCAGTGTAAGATGATAGTTTCAAAAGCCATAAAGTAAGTTTTTCAACAACAGTTTCTCTGATTCCTTCCTAAACTTTATAGGCTAACCTGCAAAGGTGGGTAGGTTTTAACCTAAGTAGGCATTAAAGCAGTTTTGGGGCTCTGCAGGTCCTGGGGTGATGCCACTTTTCCTCTCTGCTCACTGTGTGTGTGTGTGTGTGTGTGTGTGAGTCCAGAACACTGTCACTCTTTGTGCTTTGTGTGGCGCAATGGTGCTGGTGGATTTTAGTCTGCTAGGGAGGCCAGCTTAGTAGAGATGGATGATGGGTACCAGTGGAGGATTATTTTCTTAGATAAGGTTAGATGAGGGCCATAGCCTTGAGTGTCACACTACCTTTGTTTCATTTATTTTGCGCCTCTAATCTAAAAACCTGCAGGAGCCTTTCCATGCTTGAAATACGATTTTCCCAACCGTCTGAAGCAGTGACCTCCTTTGGCTGCACAGAACTGGCAGCGCCAGACAAGCACTGTGGCTCTTGTGCCTTCTTACTTTGGGGAAATAGAGCAAAACCAGATTAGGGCTCGCAGAGTCATGGCCTTAAAAGGAATTACATTTCACTTTCTAAAAATGATATAAGTATTGTTTTATTTACTCCAGAACAGTGGTGGTGAACTGTAGCACACATGCCACAGCCTGCTGTTTTTTGCTTTGTTTTGTTTGGCGGAAGCGGGGATTGAACTCAGGCCCTTGTGCTTGCCAGGCAAGCACTTATTCTACTGAGCCA
>NDGN011309894.1:0-14790 GCA_002564285.1 Tympanoctomys barrerae
CTTGAGCATTGCTTCCTGGCTCCAGTTCAGATCCCTCAGCCTGCTAGCACAGATCCTTCATCTCACAAGCATAGACTTTCTAGCTTCTACCACCGACCTTTGGGCCTTTCCAGCACAGATCTATCAAGCAGGCCTTGCATGAGACTTTGTTGTAGGCTCTAGGCCTCTAATTGGACTTGTGGGAGGTATTGTTATGAGCTCTAGGTTTTCATTTGGACTCACACAGAATATTAGGATCCATGTCTTCAGTTGGAGCCTTTAGTATTTAGTGTGTGGATAGATTTCCTGCACTTGTTGTATATGGTGTTTGGGTGATTCCTTATAAACTAATACTATAAAATATGTCCTGTATTATATTGTTCTCTTTGCAAAAACTCCAAACCATGACACCCCATTTCTGGGGAAAAGACACTTTCTATGATGCTATTCTTTCTGTTGTCTCAAGATGTGCTGGGATGCAATGACATTTGCTTTTATTAAACAGAAATGACAACAAATATGAGCTGTTTCCCTCAACAAGGTAAGAGAGGACCTCTAGGCACCAGCTGTGTCACTCAGTGCATCCACCTGTGGCTCTGGCTGGAAGTGGCCCCAGCTCTAGGCCCCCTAAGTGGAGAGTGAAGCCAGCTTCCAAAGGCCCATCAGCCCTGACCATCCAGATTCCTCGATGGGACAGACAGTGCCTCTGTGCCCCTGAGTCATGCTGTTCCTCACATGCAGATTATTTGGCTTTGCCAGAATAGGATCTGAGTCAACAGGAGGACTGGCAAGCAAAGTGATGAGGACACGCTGTCCAGACCGTGTGACCCGCCAGCTAAGCTCTGTGCCTGGGGGACACACCACACTCATCCCATACTTGAGGTTGGGGTGGGGCTCTTTTCTGCAGAGTCTGGATTGAGGAGCCATGTATAGGAAGAAGGTGGCCAACTCCCAGAAAGACCAGCCGTGATGACGCCTGGGCTATAGACTACCATGTAATCCCATCAAATCCTGAGCTGGCCAGGGAATCATGCCTTTGGCTCTGTCCTACAGAGCGAACATTTATTTATACAATCATAACAAAGGGGTGACATTGGACTATCTTAATACATCCTGGGAACGTAGAGGTAATCTAGGGGAGGCAAAGCTTTGGAAAGCAGTGTGTCTCAGCATTGAAAGAAATAAGGTAATAAAATAAAATAAGAGGGCCAGGGAGATAGCTCAGTACAATAAGCACTTCCCTGGTAAGTTCAAGGGCCTGAGTTCATTCCTCGGTTCTGCAAAAATAAAATAAGAGATAGGCATGTCCTAGAAAGGCAAAGCAGAAGACTCTGTACCACCAACAAGGACAATGATGATCCAGGCATGGTGTGGCTCATGCATGTGATCCCAACACTCCGAAGGTTGAGGCAGGAGGATCACCACAGCTCGAGGCCAGCCTGGTTTGCATCGTGAATTCAAGGCCAATCCTACAATACATAGTGAGACCCTGTCTAAGAAAAAGAAAAGGAAAAAAAAAAAAAAAAAAGATGATGATGTCAAAGTTCACCCAAATCACTGCTTAGCATTGTCCGTGCAAAACATTCCTTCTGTATAATTTTCAGGATGACAAATTTCCTTGTATTAGGAAGAGATGAAAACAGTATATATTAGTTCTAATTTCAAGGTCAAAACAATGTTTTGGATGGATGCTTCACTGTATTCAGTTACTAGAAATGTCTGTTTCTCATAAAATAAGGTAATCATCTTAGGGAAGTCTCTTTATAACAAGGATTTCAATTTTCTCCCCATGTATAGCAGGCCATCTTTAACCCAGTACGAAGTTGAATCAGCTTTTCATGAGTGTATGTTTAAGTTAGCCGCCATTGACCCTTTTGGAACAAGGCAGAGTATAATAAATAATGTATATTTTAAAGTTCAATCTGGAAACTATCATGGAAAGCCAGCCAGGTAGGACGTGGGCTACCATGGTGACCACCAGAGAACCCAGCAATGCCACATCTGTGATGCATTTGAAGAGTGGTGTGCAAAGTTTTGAAAGAGTTAAAATACACACACTCAAGCCACCACTTGTGGCCAGTCTTTCAGGAGCGCTGGCTATAGCTCTCTGGTTTCTGTTCAGGTCAGCTGTCCCTAGGAAAGCCCAAACTCAAAGTGTGTGGCTAAGAATGATTCAGGGATGCAGCCATGTGGGAGTCCGTGTCCACAGTGGCCAAATCCATTGTCTCCCAGCAAAGTCCTTCTCTGCCTTGGAACATCAGAGCCCTGCTGTGTGACCTTCTGCCTGCAGAACAAGTACAGCTCTGCTTTGTGATGGTCTTATGGGCCTAACTCTGCTGGAAAGTCACTAAGAAGAACCCAACTTTGCCTCCAATGCCAGTATCGAAGAGTGGCAGGGCCAAGCACTGGGCAGATGGGAGAGGCATGAGGACTGGCTTACCCACAAGACAGAATGAAGTGTGAGATAAACCATGTGGTTTTGCAGCCAGAGCCTAAAACTGGAAAAGCAGCCATTGATGAGGCTATTATAACAATGTGAAAAGGGGACAGGTTTGTCCTCACCAATGAATGACATTTACCAGAAGGAAACAACTGAAGCAAGCATGTGGGATTTGGCACAGATAAAATGCAGTGAGGTTTCATTCATCTAATTCGTGCTCTCCTTCCCAAGGGCTTCAAGCTATGCCAATCTAACAGTAAGACACTGGAGAGCACACCAGGCTTGTTTTACAGAGTTGAAGGCAACCAGCAAGTTAGTATGCAGAGGCTTGTAAGAAATCTGGGAAGCATTAATGAAAAACCGGTTGCTTTTGGTGTGGATTTGCTCCCCTGTCTTCTTCTGAGCTGAAAACACTAATAAAGAAAAATAACCCAGCCTGAGTATATCAACCATGTGACCCCGGTTCTAAAGGTGCCTGTCAAGAAACCCTGGGGAGCTGTCAAAAATAAATAAAAATCTGGGGGGAAATCAGCTGAACAGAAAGTTATTGAGAGGGTGGAACACGGTAAGAACTTTCTACATGGCAGTCAGGAATGCGAGGTTCACAGAGGCAGGGAATTCTGAGAGCGGAACTTCCTATTTGAATAGCAAGTGAAAGGTGTTTTAAATAGAGAAAAGTTGTATTTCATCAAGTTACACCTTTTGGGCAGTGTTACCTAAATATTGACTAGAGGCAATGTGTCATTTCCCTTCACTTTGACAGGTAGAAGGAATAGAAGGCCTCAGGGTCTTTCTTTCAGTGTTCTGTAAGATCTGCTTCTGTGGGTGCATCTGCTATATACTGGGAAGACTTGGAATTTCAATTTTAATTATTTTTGCAGTGCTAGGAGTCCAACACATGACCTCATGCATGCGAGGCATCATTCTACCACTGAGCTACACCCTTAGCCCTGGGAGTTTAGATGCTGTATTATTTTTATCCAAAAAGGGGGCCAAGATTGTTAGGTTAGTATTTGCTTAGCTTTGAATTTTTTCAGTTTTTAAAGATGAACATTGTCTGGGGAATATATATATATATATATATATATATATATATATATATAATTTAGTGCAGGGTCTACAGGGTCTGACTAAACAGATCAGACTGGTAGTGATCCTCCTGTTTTCAGCCTCCCAAAAACCAGAATTACAGGCACTCATCACCATGCCCACTCTCAATCACCATCTCAGTGTGCCCCTGGGGCAGGCCCAGCACAGTGCACTGTGGATTGAACCCCGGCTGCTGCATCTGCCTAAACAGGAGCTTTAGTCCACTGAGCTATTTGGCCAGCCCTTGGGCAGTGTATATTGTAGAGGGCTTGATACACTCTTTGGGGTAGATCTCAAAAGTAAGCAGTTTTTCTGGAAGTGGTGCCTTGCCTTGGTATCACCCCCATCTCCTGCCAGTACCCCAAGCCTTCAGGCCTCTACTGCATGGACACTTTATCCAGGAAGACACCGGGATGCCCCTGACGAGGTTGATCTCCTGGGACACGTGCCCTAGAAATCTGGCAGGAACGTGTCTCTGATCACACTTGAAATTCTGTGTTTGGCCTCGTTGCTTCTTCACTGGTTGGACAACCCATGAAAACGAAACCACATTCCATTCCCAGCACCCAGGCTGGAATTTGTACATATATTTCTTCAACAAAATAAATGAAGGAATAACATATCCAGCATATAACCAAGAAGATTTGGCTTGGCTGGTAAGAATGGGTTAACTGGAAATGAACTTACTTCACCAGCATCCTGGCAAATGTTTTCTGCCTGTATAGGAGAATCCCAATGCCATTCAGAAGATAGATTCTAGTAGGGGATCACTGGCCGCTCTGATAGCTATTAGTCTAGTGGTGAGGATGACCCCTAGTTTGGCTCCCAAAGTTATAAGGGGGATGTGCTGATGCCTCTGGGGAGGTTCCCTGTTCTAACAAAAGGTGGCCATCAGTGCCAGCTTTCCTCAGTGTGCCTGGGAGCCCTTCTTATTTGGGGAGAACCAGGGCCAGGTTGTTCGCCCAGGTCTTCCATATTCTTTCCCATCTTCATCAAGTTCAGGAGGAAGATCTAACCTGTGAAGAATCCCTCAGCAGAAAATGAGCCCCTGGTGACCTTGCAGAGCCACGCAGCAGCAAGCCTGGGATTTTCTCCCGTGGCCCTGTGGGCGTGACAGCACGAATGGGTTATCTTTAATGCTTCCAACTCTCTTGGTTGGGTTTGCAGTCCTTGCAGCTGAAAAGCAACACTAATTGATATAATCAATAAACCACCAGGAAAAAAGGGGAGAAGACCAGTGGAGAATAGACATGGCAGAAACCACACACCTCTGCCTGCAGCAGGAACTCTGGAATCCGGGGCTCCAGCTGCACCTCTGCTAGCATCTCGCTGTCTTCAGTGCTGCTTAGTGCACCATCTGTTCAAACATGGTCAGACAGAGAACTCCTGCGCTGAAAAGGATCAAGACAATTAAACCACAAGTTTTACCTGCTGCGACAGGCAGAGCCATTATTTGGGCATCGCCACTAAACAAATAAACCTTCACCTCTCACTCTCGGCCGTGTATGCAATGCGCATAAAAAGCGATGTCACGTGAGTGATTTTGTCCTGTAGATGTGCACATTTTTCATGCCCCAGTAGAGGTGTGTGTGGTTTGGCTGCATTGACAAAGTCCCCACCCTTCCCTGTAAGCTTGGAGACAAAGGGGCGCTCTTCACTCATCCCTCACCCGCCTGTCATCTGGAGCTTCCTGTGCACGATGGGTGGCTTCACTTCAGACCTCCTTGCTTCCCTTCCCTTCCCTTCCCTTTGCCATGGGTGAATGTGCCCATGGCCCCTGGCCAACTGAAGCGTCTTCTCCAGCTCTTCATTCCCCTGGGTGGTGTTGGCTGCCAGCCCAGGAGAAGAACCTCGGGAGATGTCAGGCCACAATACAAACCAAACACCCATTGTCTGGCATGTGTACCTTGCTAGGCACCTATCTAGGGTGGAGTCTTCAAATGCTGTTGACTTTTTGGGGCTGGATCAGTTTTTCTTGGTGTGCATGGAAGGATATTTATTGCCATCCCTTGGCATCTACCTCCAAATGTCAGGAGTACTTACTGCACCCCTTCTGTGCAGTGAAATGTATTCCCAGAGTCCACGGGAGTGCAGCTGCTGGAGTGGCAGGTGCCTGTGGGGGCTGCCTGTGTGTGAGGTGACTCTGGGTGCTGGAAGCTGCATCAAGACAGGAAGTCCCCACCAGGGGTGCTTGGGCAGGCCAGGGTGCCAGGCTGCAGAGCTGCAGACAGACAGGGGTACAGAGGAATTTGGAGGGAAGGGCATGGTGAGGACCCCTGGGCAGGCAGGCAGGGCACCCGTGGGTAGAAGGCCGGCCAGGGCGGCCAACACAGGCCTGGCGCAGGCTCTTCTCTGGCAGCATGAACAAGCTGGGAAATGGGGGACGTCCACACAGGGAAAGGGCAGGGGAAGACACAGGCATCCAGGAGCAGCCCCGAAGGCCGGCCCTCTGAGGCTGGGCACAGACACGGAGACTCAGGAGGGAATCTGCTCATATTTCCGGTCCAGCACAAGATCAAGGGTTTGCAAACACCAGTGACAAAGTGAGTGAGAGTCCCACAGGTCAGGCCCAGCTCTGCTCCTGCCAGGCAGCCTGCTCTGTCCCAGCAGGTCGCTACTGCCCAGGCCCCCCACACCTGCTCCCATTGCTTCACCTGCCTTTAATGGCAATAAACAAAACACCCACCACAAAGGCCACAGTGTGTGAAAGTGAGGGCTGTGCATTTCTGAGTCGCACCCCATTTATCCATGTGAATGGTGGCCACTTGGGGCCCACCCGCTGCCCAGAGTGAGGAGCCTAGTAATTACCCAAGTGTGATCGATGGAGACAACCACTGGAGTAGTTAGGTCAAAAGCCCCTCTGTTCCCTCCAGCATCGCACAGCCCAGGCTAATTTTCTGCCGGAATCATCTGGGGTTCTAAGGGACCCTTGGCACGGAGGCGTGGATGTGGTGAATTGGCCCTCCTGGGGTGTCCTGTAGGCTGCAGGTGGAGGGATAGAAGATGGCCCCAAAGGCAGGCCTTCATTTGGGTGGCATCTCAGGAACACATTTGAAGGTGCCTCCTTCGCTTCTCTGAGACCCTCATGTGCCAGGGTGGCAGAAGCCAGGGCGGGGTCCTCTGACCCCCAGCATAATCTCAAGCTTAGTGGGGCTGCTCCTGGAGTTGGCCTCTTGCCTGCTTGCTCAAGGCCCTGGGGTGCAGCCTTTCAGGTTTTCTCACAGCCTCTCCCCTTGGCTCAGTGTGGGGCTGCAGCTTGCACACCAAGGGGCTGTCCTCAGGGTCCTGCTCCTGCCCCTGCTAGTGGTATGTGCTACCTGGCTCCCCACGATGATGAGCTGCTTCTTCTAACAGGGCCCTGGCTCTGGGGCTCCTTTTTATTAGCTCTGGGACTGTGCTCTGAGCAGTCTGGGCTCTGCTGACACCAGCTCAGTCTCATCCTCAGGGACCGGTGGCTCCTTCCCAGCCACGCAGGAGGTAGCCTCTCTACCTCACTCTAGTACCATTCCAGGGCCATGGGCTACTTCATGAACCCCCCACTATGACCAGATGATGTCCTGCAGGTTGGGGCACAGTTTAAGACAGCCAAAGGCTAGCCCCAGTCCTCCCAGAGCATGGACAGTGATTGGAGACAAATGTATAGACTCAAAAGAAGCAACACAAGCTGGTGAGGGTTTTGTGGGGCCATGAGGCACTGGCTTTCCTGGGGACTCAGAGCTGGAACCCCAAGAGCATAATTTACACTGTCTCCAGTTAGAGGGGCAGGGCCTGCCTCACAGAGAAGGGGAGGACTCTCAAGGAGGAGGCACCTGGACTTGCTTCTGGTGGGAAAGAGCTTGGAACTGGTGGGGTAGGGGGATGGACAGAGATGAGGGATACAGGGCCATCTTAAAGTCCCACCATTTGAAATTCAAGTTTCCAGGAAATGCTGATGGACCAGCTTGGGACCACTGTAGCTCAGGGCCCAGAGAGGACACATGCAAAGGTGACTGCCAGCTGCCTAGGAGAGGTGATCCAGGTGGCACTGGCAAAAGAAAGCGATGGAGAGCTGGTCATCAGGTGCATGGTTTTGTCCTCCTCTGCTGGGATGGCTGGGAGGAAGGAGCAATAAAGCGCAACCAGGTGAGCCACTGGGCACCCCAGTGGGGGAGCTGGAAGGATGCAAGAGATAGGGGAGGTAGCATGGGGTCACGATGGCCGCCTCTTCCTTACAGGGTCGCTCTCTATTCTGGGGTAGTTGCTGTTGTTGCCATTGCTATTGTCGATGGTCTTAGGGGCTCTAATAGCTCCATGAGCCCTCATGGCTCCATGACATAGGAGATCTGTCTAGAGATGAACAAACCAAGGCTTGGAGACTCCTGGCTCTCACCTCAGTCTGCAGCAGCAGGATGTGCTGCAGCCAGGGATGCAGCCTGGCTCCAAGGCCCCCTTGTCAGGCAGGTCTCACTGCTGGCACCTTGGGTTGATCCCACACTCTCCTAGCCTGTAGCTGTGCTGCTTATGTCTTTAACAATCGATCAGTAAACACAGATATTTTTACAAGCTTATGATGCCCCTCAAGCTATGTGAGGACCAGGCAGCATCTCAGTGCTAGTATGAGGACCCATCCTATCTCCTGGGTGACTCTGCTTTCCCCTGTGACATCTACCAGGACTGTAGGTGAGGTCCAGACTGGAATCTCCATGTGCCAGGAAGGAGGAGGAAAGGCAGGTGCACGGCCAGTGGCCCAGACGGAAATTTTGCCAAGCTCTTAGAAATGCAATAAATGGTGTAGTGTATTGTTGTTGCTGTGGGGATTGAGCCCAGGGACTCCTGCATGCTAGGTCAATTCTCTCTAGAGGCGCTGGAAGTTTAATAAGTCCAAAGGAGTGGAATGACCAGGAACAGCTAGTCTCACCAGCATGGGGGGCTCAAAGACTTTGGTGACCAGGACAGCAGCCCAAGCCCCAGATGCCACACAAGTGGTGTAGAGTCTTGGAAATGCCCAAAAGACTTCACTAGGAACAAGGAAAGGAAGCCATGTTGCTATATAAGGGCTCTCCCAGTGACACACCTGTGTTTTTAAATTCCTTCACTTCACAGACCAGGGCCTTGGCAAACTAGGACTGGTGGATCAAAGGTGACCACAATTTATTTGTATAAATAAAGTTTTATTGGAACACAGTCACACTCATTCATTTATATATAAGCAATGGCCCCTTTTACACTATAATCTTTCACAGGTTGGACATTTGTGACAGAACCCCATGGCTTGAAAAGCCAAGTGATTTGGTCTTTTGCAGAAAAAGCTTGTCCATGCCGGCTGTAGGAAGAAAAGAGGGGATCACCTGTGAAGGAAAAACACAAGGTGTTTGCATGAACTATGACATCACCCAAGGAGTGTGGGGTGAAGAGATACAGGTCAGGTCTTTTCCTGTGGGAACATAGGAGAGGCTTAGACCAGAATCCACAGACCCCACCGTGGGGCTGCTGGGATGCAGCGCCGGCTGAGACAGCTACACTATACGCACTTGCCTGGACCCATAGACACGGAGTTGGGAATTCTAAGAAGGGCATCACGGATGCCTTGGGGGCTGCCTGACACCACAGAGCTCTGAGATGCTGTATTTCCAAAGAAGAAACGTTGTAGATGTGTGGCCTTGAATCTGGTCTCCTGGAGTCCTCAGAAGATGAGTTTCCCACAGCCCATGCAAAGTCGGAAGTAAACAACCCAAACATGCCCCTTCTGGTCCGCCACAGGCTCAGGCCCACAGCTGCTTGGGGGTTTCTATGATCTTGATCTCAATCTGGGTAAGAGGGGTCATCCCTTGGCTGCAGCAGGGGGTCCCTGCTGTCCTCAGTCGAGGAGACTCACCTGTGAGTCCTCCAGGGATGAGTTCCTCACCCACGAGGAGCCTCTTCCACTGGGCTTGCACTCCAGGCTCACGCTCTCCCACTAGGTACTACAGACCTAGGCTCTTTTTCTTCTAAAAAAAAACTTATGTATTTATTTCGTTAACCCTTACACATAATTGCTCTGTGCTGTACACTGTTCTAAATGCTGCATGTAGAAATATTCTTTTAGTTCTAACAAACTTGTCATGGCTTGAACCTGAAATGGCCCCTCAGGGCCCATGTACAAAAGGCTCGGTCCCCTCCCTGTGGCAGTGCTGGGAGGTAGTGTGACCATTGGGAGGTGGGACCTATGGGAGGAAGCTAGGTCATAGGGCCCTGGCCTCTCTCCTCTCTCTCTTTTTCTTTTTCTTTCTTTCTTTTTTTTTTTTTTTTTTTTTTTTTTTTTGGCTAGCTCAGGGTGCCTTAAGGGCAGGTCTGGCAAGGCTTGAGGATCTGGGATTGAATCACAGCACTCTCTCTCTCTTGGCTTTCTGGACACCAAGAGACAGCAGCAGTGCTCCATCACGTGCTCTAGCCGTGATATTTTTCTTATTACATGCCCCAAAATGCTGGGCCCAACTGACTATGTGAGTCAAAACTTCTGAAAATGTAAATAAATCTCTTATTTTAAAATAACATCAGTCACTTCTCCTTTTAGTTGGTGCGGTTTTGTCACAGCCACGTAAAGCTGACTGAAACAGATCCTGTGACTAGGAATGGTTATTGCCCCTACTCTGTGGAGGAAATGGAAGCATAGAGAGCTTAAGAAGCTTGGCCAAGAGCCCAGAGCTAACCGGCGATCACAGTTGAGATGTCCACCCCGGCATTCTTGCTGCAAAACCTATGCTGTGACGCTGCCTATGAGATGATGCTTCTCTTTTCAAAATGAAAATAATATATGCTCATGGTAAAAACATGATTTCATAAGTGTTTCCACGGGATTTTCTTTTACTAGGCTCATGAGTTGATCCCACAGCTCCCAGCATCCTCTGCCCTGTCCCTTCTTTGGTTTTTGCTTCATTTGGCTGAAAAGCATCCTGAAGTAACTTTCTCGGAAATAGTCTATGTCAGGAAAAATGCCTGACGATGTTTATACTTGCTCCTCACTTGTGAATTTCATATTTAAAAAATTTTCTACTTACTAAAATTCATTTGCAACCCCCCAAATAATTGCTTAGTCATTCTTGAAAATGCATGCACAGAGCATTATAAAATTTGAGTGGCCCAATGAAAAATTTGAAGCTATGTTGAACAATATGAACATTTGCCTTCTTATTTCAATTTAATTTTTTAAAATGTATTTAATACAGGGTCTACAGGGCCTCACTACACAGAGTGGACCCTTAGTGATTCTCCTATTATCACCCTCCCAAGCACTGGGATTACAGGCATGCACCACCATGCCCAGTCTCAGTCACTGTCTGAGTGCACCCCACGGCAGGGCTGGCATGGCATGCCGGGGATTGAACCCCAGTCCCTGCATCTGCCTAAGCAGGTGTTGTAATTTGCTGAGCTATCTGGCTGACCCCTTATTTCAGTTTATAAACATGTCCTCTTTTGCAAAGTGCCTGGTGCCATATGTTCTATATAGTCTTGTGTTTTATTGATTTTGCTGTTTAATATGATCTCTAAATATAGTATTGCTCTGTGTAGCAGTGTTAATCAAGGGTGGCTATGTATATGTCTTATGGAGAGAAGACATGTGCTAGGAAAGCTTTATTAGTGATACTGGGGCCTGGGGAGATGGCTCAGTACAATAAGCACTTGCCTGGCAAGCGCAAGGAACCTGAACTCAATCTCTAGTTCCACCAAAAAAAAAAAAAAAAAAATTAGTGATACTGGTCATGAGTTCAATGTTAATAAGATAATAATATCTATTAAATAGAGTGTCCTCAAGCAGAAATACAAATAAAACATCTTTGGATGGCTTGACTCAAACATTGTGACATTGTGAGATATTCAAAGGAATAACCCTGTATGTCCTCTAGAAACAATGGTTCAGTAGTCACTAATTCAGTATTTGTGGCACAGTTATAGAACCTCGTTACAATGGATAACAAAAATTGCCTGTGTCTTGTGCTCAGCTTTGATGTGGGGGTTTGCTGACTATAGAATTCTACATCAGAAAGTATTTTTTCCTCAAAACTCAGAAAGTGTTTCATAGTTTTTTAGCAGTCACGACTGCCAGGGCTGATGTGTCTCTTATTCGTTTGTAGGAGGTCCATAGTCTCTTTCTGGATATCTTAGAAACTTCTCACTGGTGTTGGTGTTCTGAGATTTCATGAAAATTCTCACAGAGCATTTCATTCTTTCTGCTGCTGCGGAGCCATATGCCCGCCCTCCCTCAGTCCTCCTTTCCTCTCTGTCATTTTCAATGACAAATGAGCCATATTAGTGGATTTAGGCCTTTATGATGGTTAAAGACTCTCTGGCAACTCAGGATGGAGTGGAAATGTCATTTGACACTTGTGCACACAAGGAACTGGCATTGTCTCATGAGGACAAAAACGCAGTGACTGCCAGAAGCTTGGGCAACCCAGGCA
The DNA here is from genome assembly GCA_002564285.1 of Tympanoctomys barrerae. NCBI lineage: Eukaryota > Metazoa > Chordata > Mammalia > Rodentia > Octodontidae > Tympanoctomys > Tympanoctomys barrerae. Next base: position 11,926 of record NDGN011309894.1, read on the forward strand.
GGCAGCAGCCCAGGGTGTGTGGGGACACTGTACCACTGCTGAAGTGGCAAAATGAAACCCATGGAGCAGGGCCAAGGGCAGCTCTAGCCTGTGAGGAGGAGGGAGAGAGGCCCAGACTTCCACCTACACTCTGCCTTTCAGTTTTCAAGAGGTGTAAAAAATCCAGTTCCTGGAGGAAGCTGACTGCTGTCCCACCTGCAGCCTCTGGAACGCCGTAGTTGGCACTGGAGGCCTTAACAGAAGGAAGTGAATCACAGTCCAAGCTTACAGATTTTTTTTTTCTTTTGAGAAGTTGGTCCTGAATTCATAGTAATCCTCCTGCCTCAGCCTCCCAAACGCTAGGATTACAGGAATATGCCACCATGCCCAGCATCAGAATGTTGGTATTCTTTCCAGTCATAATAGTTATAATTTTTGAGGTATGAGACATTTCAGAAAATGGGTTTTCCCATCTTAATCAGTTAGTAAACTGTGATTGATCACTAATAGTATTAATTCAACTATTACTAATAGCCAAAATTGATTCAGTGCTTATTTGCTCATATGAAGGAATTCTGGAAATAACCAATGGAAGAGTTGTGTAGTTGTTTCACCTAGGATCCAGATTCTTCTGGATTTTTCTGTTCAAGCATCCTTAATATCTGTTCTCAAGGTAGGCCCACTTTCCCAAAAGTAGTTGCTGGAGGTCTGGCTGTCACATCTACATTCCATATAGGAAAGTGGAAAAGGGCAAAAGGAAGACTTCTTTTTTTTTTTTTACTTAAGACATTCTATATGTTATTAGTCACTTTAATGTGTAAAGAAGAGAGATAAATGGAGTTTTTTAGTCTGAGCTGCTTACTAACTACCCTGTAAAAATAGTTATTTTGGTAGGAAAGGGAACAAAAAAAAATGAGATGAAAATTTGAAATCTGTCAGGCATCTGCAAGTGGTAGTAAATGAGGTGGGAACTCTTCTCCTAGACTTCAAATGAATTCTTCGAAAATTAGCTTTGTACATTCTATGTTTTCCTCTTTTCTAAGAATAGATACCAAATTAAAAGGCCCATAAAGACTAATATTTCATTTTCAAATATCGTTGAGAACAAAATAATCAAAATTTTGCTTTGCACTGGGAATCAAACTCAGGACCTTGCGCTTTCCAGGCAAGTGCTATATCCTTGGCCTGTTTTGTTTTGTTGAGACAGAGTCTCTCGCTCTGTACTGCAGGCTGGCCTTGAGCTCTCTGTGTAGGCCAGGTGATCCTCCTGCTTCAGCTTCCAAAGCGCAGGTACCACAAGTGAACACTGCCATGCCCAGCTGGCCCTGACACACGGCTGGAGCTGAAGGTTCTTCATGGATTCCCAAGCACACTAGGGTGTTCATCAACTCCTCTTTGGGTGAAATCAGATCCCACCAAGGCATGCATTTACTTTTGGGAAGGAGACACAGGAGGATGAGTTATACCGGGGTGGGTGACCTTGTGAGCTAGGCTGAAGCTAAGGAGGAATGTACGGTGCCATTCTGAGGGTGTGGGGGCCAATACAGGAGCATTGCCAGCGCAGAAAGAGTGACCTGCCAGGACACTCTGTAGGTAGTGTTTGTGGCCACCAGGGCCCTAACTTAGTCCTCTAAGGCCAGGCCATCCATCAGGGGACCCAAGCCTTTACACCTGCATCCAGCTAAGCCTGGGACAAACATCAGGGCCTGAACAGGGGCTAAAGGAGGCAACCACTTGCCCTCCTGAAGGCTGGGAAGTGCACTGAGGACAGGCATCAGGCCCGAGGTGACGACCCTTTTCTTCCTCCCCTGTGCCCCCAAAGCAGATTCAACAGCTCCCTCTCCTTCCAATATTGTTTTAAATTTTAAAATAATTGCATATACACGACAAATACCAAAGATGACCAGAGTTCTGCTGGCCACTTTTGCTCAGTTTCCCCATGATCCCCTATTTCCCCTGTGACTACGTCTCCTGAAACTTAACATCTGTGCAGATACGTCCTTCCACAGGACACAGACCTGTCCCGTGGATGATAGATTTACAACTAATCCTTCCTGTCTTTTTGCTACCTTGGAGCAAAAACCGTAGATAGCAGCAGAGCTTCGCATTACACATTGTGCCCATTATGGCTTAGATATAAAACGCGCCTCAGAGGCCTCGTTTGTGAGAGGTGACTGGATCGTGGGCTGTACTCACCATTTATTGTAGGCCACTGCCCAATGCGCTGTTGGGAGGCGGGGCCTTGTAGGAGCCAGGGCCTGGCTGGAGGCGGCCACAGCGGATGTAGCTAGAGGAGGTTCTCTCTCCTGGCTCCCCCCCCCTCCCCAACACACACACTCCTGCTTCCTGGAAGCCTGGATTGAGCACTTTTAACTACTCCTGCTCCGTGCCCTGCTGCCATCCTGTTCCTGCCTGGGAGCCAGCCAACCATGAGATGAAACAAGAGCCATAATAAGCCCCTCCTCCTGTCCATGGGTGTTGGAGATTATGTCCCAGCGATAGCAAGTGAGCAAAATGGAAATAAAAAGGGAAGTAGGTTTTTTATTAAATGTATTCACTTCTTAATGTGCTTGAGCTCACCATGGGAAAGAATAAAGTGGCCTTATACTCTCAAAATTGCTGCACCAATTTAATGCAATCCTTATCAAACTACCACCAACATACCTTGCAGACCTAGAGAAATCATACCTAAAATTTATTTGGAACCAGAAAACACCTAGAATAGCAAAGGCAATCCTGGCCAACAAAGACAACGCAGGAGGCATTACAATTCCTGACTTGAAATTATACTACAAAGCTTCTGTGATAAAATCAACATGGTAATGGCAACAAAATAGACCTGAGGATCAATGGAATAGATTAGAAGATGCAGAGGCCTCTACAAAC
>NDGN011309902.1:0-22302 GCA_002564285.1 Tympanoctomys barrerae
CATGATATCTTGTCTAAACACTATTAGTACAAATCTTTCTTCTCTTTGAACTAAGAGAAAGTAACTGCATATCTAACCTAATTTGTATATCTATATTTATATATAGATATATTCTTTTTTTTTTTTTTACTACAAAATGGTCCTTCATTTGTAGCCCTCTTTTTTATTTAGATTTGTCAAAGATGGGTATTCCATTGCCATTCAAATATTGGGTTAAGGCGCCCAGGTTAAGTAACACGTGCACTGTGGAGCTGACAGGTAGCCAGAAGTGCGTCATGCCTGTGCCTCACAGGGGTTGTCTGCCTTTATCTGTAGAACAACTTGAAAAGCCATAGCCTTGCTTCAGAGGTGAGAAAGTAGAGCACAAAGGGTTTAAGTGCTCTTCCTCATGGCCTGGGGTTTGCCATCTGCAGTTTGGTCCCAGAGCATGTGGCTTTATGTCATGTTCCCTTAGATTAAAGCAGCTGTACCCATTCTGTGGCCCTGAGCAGGACCAATGAATCTCATCCTTAGTCTTTCAGTGTTTCAGCTAGGGTTACTCTTTGTGCCTCCCTTTCCTCTGTTGCAGATGGACACTGCTTATCACTTCAAGTGTGTATGAGTACATTTATTTTTTTCTGATACACTTGTGACTTCTCAGGGATAGGAAAGATAGTATGACTCATTGATCTCTATTTTTAACACCTCGCACAGTGCCCATGTCTCAGAAAGGATTGGTATTTGAAATAGACATGAATGAATAATTTTGCCAAATCAGAAACTTATAAATGTTTGCAAGAAAATATCTACAAATTATATATGGGCTGGAATCTGAGTTTGGGAGCTCAAGATTTCATTTCTACTTCTTTAGTATTTGGATACATACTCAGGAATTGAGAACAAATCCGAGTCGTACAGTCACGACTCTTCGGTGTCACTATTCAACATTTTTTTGTATTTTAGTAGATGGGGGGGGGCTTAGAATTGGGTGTTCAGGGTCTCACTACTAGATCAGACTCGTAGTGATCCGCCTGTTTTACAGCCTCCCAAGTGCTGGCATTACAGGCGCGCGCCACCATGTCCAGTTTCAACACTTTCTCAGTGCGCCCCCCGGCGGCGGGGCTGGCATGGCAGGCCCTGGGATCAAACGCCGTGCTCTGCGCCTGCTTGTAGGTGCTTTAATCTGCTGAGTTATTTGGTTGGCTCTGTTTTTGTTTGTTTGTTTTTTTAAAAACTTATCTTTGCAAACAAGCAAATCAACTTTGGTTAGAAGCTGGCATAAGTCTTGGAGTATAGTGAGTGCTCAAATGAAATCTGGGAAAGAATGAATGGCTAAGTGGGGGAGACCAGGACTACAAATGAGGCAACTGTCACGGCTGAGAAATTGTCCCAAGAGAGCTGAGATAGGTCTGGAGCAGAGGGAGCCTCGTGCTGGCTGCAGAGGCCTCCAGGCCGGCAGCCTTCCTGGCCTTGATGGAAGTGCCCTGCTGAAGGTCAAAGCGAGGGATGGCCTGAATTTACAGCTCCTCATTTGACCCTCCAGGGCGCTTATTTCTCACAGGAGCATTTCTTGGTTTTAAAAGGTACTTCACCCCTTTACAACCTGTGTAATTGCTATTGGAATGCTTTGCCCTGTAGTGTCTTAATTAGGTCAAATTTTATACCAAGGGCTTTAACTTAATGCTATATTTGCAATTCTAACCCCCCCCTCGGTGCTGCCAGAAGCATTCACATTTCTAGAGGGGGCACACAGACCCGGAACGCGCTTGGGCACTCCTATGGGGTGGGAGAAGGGACAAAGTTCAGAGGAATGAGGCCAAAGGAGATGTGTATGTCTGGAGAATCCTCTAAATTCATCTAGAAGGAAAATTCTGTCTCTAAGTTACTGTGTTGCAAGCATTGCTTGGATAATTGCAGGATCCAAGGTTCTTTACATTTAGTTAAATTATAGAGTTTTGTTCTTTGTGTGTTAAAACTCCTACCTTTCTGTTACCTGACTTTTATCAAGCAGAATGTGCTCCTGGAGTTATACCCTGCCTCTCCCCACCATGTCTCCCCAATAATGAGAAGTAATACATCTGCCAAGAAATGAACTTAATATAAAAATAACGCAAATTCGTAAGCCTTAATCCAGAAGGAAGGGAGTGGCTGCCACCTGGGAGTACACAGAAACCAGTCTAATATTTGTCTAGCAGAGAAGGTTCCCCTGAAGGGCTGTAATTCCTCTGCTGGGGACAGGGTCAAGGCGAGGTCACTGATGAAAAGCAACTCCACTGGCCAGGTCAGAATAGGGACCTGGCAGAAATCAATTGGGCGAGCTGTTGTCCCTGGTCACAGGGCGCACTCAGGAGGCACCTGAAGAGGCCATCAATCTGTCACCAGAAAGGGGAGAGATGGGGCAAGGGGAGGGGAGGAGGTAATTGGAACTGAGCTTTGGTGAAGCTTTTCCTCTAGCCAGGAGTCTAGCTGGAGAAACAAGAAGCGGAGCCTCCCCAGGTGAGGGAAGTGGGGGACTTTCGCTGGGCGAGCACGAGGCATGAGGTCTGAAACTGCTCTGCTTGCAGCATTTCAGGCAAACTCTTCTGTCGCTGGGCGTGGTCTTGGATTAGGATAAAACTCTACCTCCCTCGCTTAAGAAAAGTTTCTTTTGTTGCCTCCACGGACTTGTGCTGATTTACGTGGAACTCACATCTAATTTCTTAATCCAGTGCTCTCTGAGGGACTAGAAGTTCAGTTATTAGAAATTGGACGATCCGTGGAGCTGGTCAATCTGCTTTATTGATAAAGTGGAATGTTAGAACAGCTACATGAGGTGACATGACAGTTCTTTATAAGAAAGAGGCAGCTTACAGAGCGGTGTAAATTGGAAGTGTCCTCAAACTGTGCTTAGGGAGGCACAAATGGCAAGATGTCTACCAATAAAGAGGGGTATTGCTCAAGTCGCCCCGTTTATACATGCAGGTGAAGCTTCGCTTCCCGTGCCGTGTTGGAGAGCCCATAAAGCTGGCTCATGTGACGGGAGTCACTATTTCTGCCTCTGTGCAGCTGTTTATCAGCAGCTTTTAAACACATTTTTCCATATTAATGAGGTGGCATAGCAGTTCCAGAATTAGAACAGGGATGCATCATTGTCTGCCTTATCTCAAGATGTGCCTGCTGTCAGCGTGGTTTCCAAGGGACAACAATGAAAGAAGGATATTTCTGTGGGTGCAGCAGGTACTGCCCACCTTTCTCGTGACCCTCACAGCCCCCTTGGGACCATGATCCCTAGCTCTGATCTCACTGTGGGTCTTAAGGAAACCTGATCTCTTTGTTTTGTAACTTGTGCACCACTAGGGTTTGGAAATTCCTTTTGGCTTCCCTGCTTGCTTTCTGCTACAGTCCCTGGCATTCTTTAGGTACCTCTTAAATACCAGATGAATGATTGAGTGACTGAATGAAAGAGAAGACAGGCAGGTGGACGCGAGCGTTCCTTTGAGACCGCCCTCCGCAGGTGCAGTGTGTGTGGCACTGTGGCTTCAAGGTTTGTAGGTCTGCGGCATGGCTTTCTTTGCACTCGCAAACAAAGGTAAAAGGGTGGGGAGGGGAGACTTGGTACACAAACAGCCATGAGAGAGCACATTGGCAGACGTGTATAGGGAGGAGCCCGAAAGCTTCCCAGTGCAGGACTGCAGCAGTGCCGCCACATCGCCAACTCTCTACCAGCTTGTAACAGGATGAGAACCACAAGGAAATTGTTGAGTTTTATTTATTTAGTTATTTTTTGTGGAGTGCAGAGTATTCTCTGTTTGAAATTTGAGATTAACTTCTACTTTATTTGATATTAGGATTCTATTTCTTTCCTAAAATGTTGGTAATAGTAGATGACAAAATTTCCCCCTCCCCTTCCAATGCCCTATTTGACTTAACAACCAATTCCTAAAATCTCTGACTCCCACATTTTTTGAGAAGATGAACACGAGAGGATATTTTATTAGTCTGTGAAATCCCAAAGCTTGGGACCACTGAATGAACTTACGTCTTTTCTGAGAAAAATGGACTGCAGTCACCTGTGGGCCTCATATGAGACTGGGCTGCTTAAAAATCAGGTCATTTCAGCAAATAAGATAACTTCAAGTCTTAGACTCGCTGCCCCTCCCCACTATATTTTAGAGACAGGGTCTTGTTACATAGCCCAGGCTGGTTTTGAACTCACTCTCTAGTCCAGGATATCCTTGAACTTCTGGCCATGCTCCTGCCTCAACCTCCTGAGTCCTGGCTATACAGACTCCCACTGCCATGCCTGGCGCACAAGTCCCTTTTTGTGCAGTCTCTTCAGAGCGGGGACCTGGGCTGGATCCTAGGCTTGTAGTAACACCTTAACTAAGATACAGGAGAACTTTTAAGTCCAGGTCAGTCAGGCTAACAGTGGAACCCAGGATTTACCAATGTCTGATGTGCTCTCCTCTGCTAGGCATGTACTTGCTGTGTTGTGTGTATGTACAGCACATGTGTACTGTAAAGTCTTCTCTGAGCTATGAGGGTTCCAAGTGTGGTAGACTAGAGGAAGAAAAGATTTCAGACAGATGCACCTCCTCAGTCATGTGTCCTTTCTCCGAGTTCTTGCAGCTTCTCTTGTCTGTGCTACAAAGCAGTGCCTTGCTTTTACAGTCTGGTGTTCTCTATCATTCACAAGCCTCATATCCCAAAAAGAATGAGAATGTTCCATTTCTTGTTGTTAATTGATACATTTTTTTGGTATAGTCAGTCTTGTCCAGAGCCCATTGGCCCATGCTGGTTTTGCATATGTTGGGAAGATCTGAGATTCCATCCACTGGGTCTGCAGCCTTGGCTCGTGACTGATGAATGACAGCTTTTAAGTGAGTGCCACATCGTTGCTCACCTGCTTCCCCATTGCTGATAAAGTAACCGTACTGACCCGCCTTGTGGAGAGAGGTGTCATATGCATTAACCGTTGAATCATACTAATGCTCCTTGAGAATATAAACGTGAAACATTATCATCATGGTTAATACTGGTCTTCAGTTTAAAAACATTTTTTTTTCTTTAAGCAGAGAGGCAGAAAGATTATTTAAAGAAATAATGAAGAGAGGGCTATAGCTTGTTCTTAATTCTTGACTGACTTTGATCAGAATGGCATAAGCAGTGGGATGCAATCTTAAAGTCCTGAAGGTAATTATTTCTACTTCAGGGCATGGAGTCTTTCTCCTCCTCCCACTGGGGCAAAAGAGAAAGAAAAAGCTGGGAAAGTTAATGCTCTTAAAATGTAAGATGATTTCTACATGTCAGGTCTGAAAATAGTATTTTCTAGCGCTCCTGCTACCAAAGAGGCTGCACTAAGGAGTAAGGGAAAGGGCTTGGGCTGGCCTCAGCCTCTGACATCCTGCTGCAGAAGAAGCCAGAGCAGGGCAGGCAGTGATCAGTGTAATGGTTTTTATTTTTAATTAAAGTCCCTATTTGTTTGTTAGAATTTCTTGAAGCACAACAGTCTTTGTCTACTTGGGCCAGATACTGTTGGTTCTGCAGCCCTCATAGCTTCCCTTGGCTGCTGTAACAAACTACAACAAACCCAGTGACTTAGAAGAGCATATATTTCTTATCTCACTGTTCTGGAGGCCTGAAGTCTGAAATTAGTATTGAGGTGCTAAAATCAAGGTGTCAGCAGTGCTGATTTCTATGGAGCCTCCATGGGAGAAGCCTTCCCTGCCTTCTGGGACTGCACATGTGTCACTTCAGTCCCTACCTCTGTCACCCCACTGCTTGTATTTTCTTCTCTATTCAATCTCCCTCTGCTTCCTTTTATAGGAGGTTTTTACTTTTATTATGTTGGACCAACCTCGGTATTACAACATAATCTCCCCATCTCAAGATCCTTTAATTTAATTACATCTGTAAGCCCCTTTTGTCATTTAAGGTAACATTCAGAGGTTGCAGGGATTAGGAACAGGGTACCTCTTGTGGCTGTTGTTCAGCCTGTTACAGTAGGCAACAGCTCTCCTCTCTTTTCCTTTCTAACAGTGGCCTATTTCATTCAGGCATCCCAAGTCCCTGGTTTTAGTGGACTGTGGTCCCTCCCAGCCCCAGAGCCAATCTTAACTAACCTGGGGTTTTCATAGCTATTCTGTCTCTCCTGCTGGACGTTGGCTAGGACTGGCATGGGACTCAACTCTACTAATGGCACAGGAAGAGAAATCTGTTGTGTAAGTTATGGGCAGCTTCCTTCACTCCTAAAATGGGAAGATGGAAACAACCCAGGTCCCTGAAGCCACTGTTGAGCTATTGAATTTACTATCCCTAGGACCTTTCTCTGTATGTTTGTCATGTAGACAAGGGATCCTACTGATGAGCTAGTCCCTTTGAATTGCATGCTGTGACTTTGAGCTACTGAGGATCACTAGATAATACTTGTCAGTGTGAATGTGCCTGCCTGAGACCTGCTTTAGCTCTAACTTCTCTCTCTCTCTCTTTTTTTTTTTTTGGTGGAACCGGGGATTGAACTCAGGCCCTTGCGCTTGCCAGGGAAGCGCTTACTCCACTGAGCCATCTCCCCGGCCCCAGCTCTAACCTTCTCAATGGCTATCTTTGGTCCTCACAAAACCTCGTGGTCTTTGGTGGAGTAGAAACTCACCTTCATGATCTAAATGTACAGAAATGCATTGTACTTACCCCACGGATTTATTGAGCATATGCTATATAAATGAGTATCTGCCAGGCACTGTTCTCATCTCCAAGATTCATCTGTGAGGAAAACAGGTGAAGTCTTTGCTTTCCTAGAGCTTATCTTCTAGTGGAAGGAGTTAGAGAAGGGGGCAAAGAAATAAGAAAGGACATGCCAGATGGTGGTAGTTCTTACAAAGAAAAATGAAAGAAGATGGGAGGAGAGTGGTTAGGGTTAAGTGTCCAGCAAGAGGTACAGGTCCTTGTTTCTGAGCTCCAATCTAGGGATTTCTCACTCTGGTAGTAAGAATGCTAAGGCTGACTGAACAACAGGGAGAAGGGCTCAGGAAAGAGAGCTTAGAGCAGAGCTGGCCTAAGGCTTTCTTCTGGGTTTTGGAGGTGGGAATTTGTGTGAAGCCAGAGAGTGAATTTATCATACTAACCAGACACATGGGCACAATGTGGAAATACAGCCAGGGACTAAGTAAGGCAAGGAGAGTGCAAGTCATGGGTGCAGGAGGACTGAATTTCACACAGAACATCCTAGCATCCTAGCAGGCATTGTGGCCCAGTGGCATCCCAAGTGGTGTCCTGAAGTGGCCCCTGTCCCAGGGGTGAGCTGCCCTGAGGAGCCCTGAGTCCCTGCCCCACCCCCAGATAGGGCCTGCCCCTGCATCTAGTCCTGATTTTCAGCTACCTTGAGTGGAATAAAGTTTCATTGGATTTACTGGCTTGGGGAAATCCTCAGAAACATACATACTTCCAATGGAGAGATTGATAGGTTACTCTGCATTCATGACAACAAGTGAGCAGAAAAATGAAGAGGGTATTCCTGCCATCCTAATGTAGGATACGGGATAGCAGGTAAGCAGAGGGCTCCAGAGTGGTGAGATCTTGAGTGAGTTAAAATCTTAGGGCTCCAGTTTCCTCATCCATAAGTTGGAAGTGATAATATTTCTTACCTTATAGAAATTTTTGGCATTAATTAAATGAGTTTATACTTATAGATAATTGTATTGGGTGAATAGTGCATGCTAGATAAATTCTTATCATCTCTTAATAGTGAGATAGCTCTGGAATAGCAGATAGAAGGTATATCATAGGACATCTCTAAGCCTTTGTATCAAAAAGGTTGGAAACGCCTGAAAAGAAACATGTAAGTTCTACAATAGTCTTGGCTTCCTCTATTTGGCTATTTCTTCCTGCTTTGCAGCCCCACACTTCCTGCTGGTAACGTAAATGCTCCTTCTCTTCCAGAGGGGAAATCTTCCTGCAGCTGACTATGGGGCTGTTCTTTAGGCAGCTGAATTTTGGCATAATGTCCAGAAATGTTTGATCTGGCTCATTTCTCAGGTTCAGGAGATACCTGGCTAGTGTGAACATCCTGGTCCTGGGATGCTCAGCTGGAATCTGGCTTGTATCACTCCAAGCACGTGGCTGGAGACCAAAGGGCACAGCAAGTTGGCGATATTGGTTATTGGAAGGCCAAGTCCCAAGAATGTGCACAACAGTTATCTACATGCGCATGAGCGTGTGGCTTCTCTAGATGGGTAAGAAAGGTCTCCTTGGGAATTTTGAGACAATATCTTCATAACTTGCCTGCTTTTTCTTGCTCAGAAATTCATTTCTGTGCTAGCAATTTGAGGGTCACTGTGATGCAGACTTCTGTGCTTTTCTGAATACTTTTTGCCTGACCAATCAGAGCTCTGGCCTAGGAGTCCTGAATGTCTTTCTAATATTGTTCCTTTCACTCTTTTGTCTACCTCCATGACCACATTTCTTCTCATTTCTATGAAGATCATCCACAAGAAATGAAATATATTCATCCTAATAAGCATCTGACAAGCTGAGGGACAAGGGACTCTTTAGTAAATAAAGATTTTTGTTTTAATGCCTGATTAATTCAACTTCCTCTTCTCCCATATTCCGATGTTAGCAACTTGTGTCACTTTCTGAATTCCAAGAGGGGGATTTACTTTTGGAATTAGAGAAAAAGAAATCAATGCTTAAAGCCTTCTCTTATTTGAACTCTGTCTGGTTGGCTCAATTATAATCTTTTATTTCCCATGATGGAATTTATATAAGAATATTTATTCAACAAATATTTCCTCAGTATGTATTGGGGCAATATCTGTTTTAAGTATTATAGGGGAATATAAAATAAAGAATACAAGAAAAACTGTATAATACACATTTAGCTCTACCTACACACAAAATAATCTGATAATGGAGAGATGAAATACCCCAAAATGAAAGTAATAGAGATTATAACGCTATAATATAGTGCCACAGAAATAGTATAACCTGAATGCTTTGAGAAGAGCGACCATTTACTTCTAATTGCGTGAGAGTGAGAGCTTCTTGGAAGAAGTGGCATTTCAGTTCCCTTGAAGGATTAATCTTCTTGTAGTTTATCTGGAATATTTTTTCCAAGAATCCAAGTGAGCTGCCTCAGATACCAATCCTCCTCTGGCTAGCACCTTAGATTATTGTAGTGCTGCTTTTCATTCTTTAGCAAGAAGCATTGGGTGCAGGCTTCTGGAATGGAATGCAGTGTTTCTGTGCTTGTTCCCCTGGATGGGCTTCTGCCCGGCTTTCCGCACCCAGGATTCTTGGGCACCACTGCTCTAAGATCACAGTCATTGCCACATGTGTGAGGACTGCTCTGTGTTACCGTTGGTTTCAGTATCTGGTAAGCAGGCCACCTCTTTTGAACTTTGTCCTGGTCAGTGTATTGGCTGAGATATGCCAAAAATAGATCTGGCCCAATATCCTGAAAATGGAATCAGGAGATCTGGTTCTTGTCTCCCACTACTAAGGTCACTAGGACCTTGGCAAGTCACTTCCCTCTGCGTCTCAGTTCCCTTTGTAAAATGAGAAGGTTTGTTTGAAGAGAATAAATACCCTCCTTGTCCTAATGTTGCAGGAGGAATCCAGACCCAGAAAGGAAAACACTCTATACCAAGGAGTTTTGAAAGACAACTTCAATGTGACACTAGCAGGCTGAGGAAAACCAGCTCCAAATCATCAGCCCAGAGTCAGTTTTGAGTTCGGTTTAAGTACAGTTTGCAAACAGGAAGTACAAAGATGATAGCTGATAGTACAAAGCTGAGTGTGTTGCCAACTCCTAAACTCCTTATGCTGTCGCATAGGCCACATGAAGGGACTTTTCTCAGGGCTAGGTGATGCTAATTACCATCTGATCTGAAGTCAGAGTTGCTTTTCTTTGTTTAATAATTTATATCTTCTTGGAGAACACTGAGCTAAAGTTTAAAATTACAGAAAGGGATGACTGATCTAAATGGCAATACATGATTTGTTATTACATGATTGGTTACATGGACAATGAGATTAAGTCATATCTTAATCTCATAGTCAGGCAGATGTGTTTCAAGCAAGTTTACTTAAAAGGAATTGTTTATCTTTAAACAAAAATGTTCTGGGAGAGAAGGGGTTTGAACAGAGTGGGTAGAGTTGAACACATTGTTGACTAGACCAGTGTGATCTGGGCATAAAGCATAAAGTGCTTGAAGCAAGCTGAAATAAAACTACGTATATACATATTTTAAGTAGAAAAAGATACTATAGCTGGATGTGGTCAGGTTGTCCTAGCCAGCTATTTGGAGAAGCAGCTGGATGCGGACAGTCAAGGCTAACTGAATTTAGCAATCTAATTATGTGGCAAACAGCATGAGCATATTCTGTCTCTACATAGTCACAGGCTATTGATTGATTTTTAATTTCTACTGTAAGATTTTTATAAATTTGCATGACACTAATGTCCTGGGGATTTTACTGTGAGCACAGATGTGCCTCAGCATGCCTTTGTGGGTGGTCACGCTGCGCTGGCCCTCTGAGGGGTCTTGTGCTTCAGAGAGGAGCATTGTGGACACTGGCATGGAACTGAGGAGTTTTCTGACTCAACCTGAGGCAGATCCTGCCCCCAGCAGACCCCATCTCTTCTATTCTGCCTTTCTCTTGGCTGCCTCCGGTCCTTGGCTTAATTAAGCTTCTCTTCAATGTGACAATTTAGAGTAAGTCCCACTGTTTTTAGGAAGGAAAATGAGTGAGAGGGGCCCTGGTTTTCAGCCCCCTTATGAGAACCCACAATGAATATGGAGCAGTGTGAGAAGTTTGACCTTGATTTGCTTAAGAATGGGCGTGCTCAGTGGGAAGCAAAATTGATTGGTGGAAGGCAGACATGAGCGCACTTCTGCATACAGAAATAACACACATATGTATGTGTTACAGCATACTGGTAGGAATAAAATTTCATGGTAATGATGGAACAAAGTGTCTAAAATCCTGCCTGAGGAGGACCAGAGAGAAGAAAAGATTGAAAAACACTACTTTAGGCCCATCTGAGCTTTGCTCAGTGCATCACAAAAATTGTTTTCCTCTCCTCAGTGTAGGGACATAATTCTTATATCACTGAAGTGCATGCAGGCTCATCCTGTCTGCCAGTGTGTCCTTCAAAAGGTGACACCCTCAGTGGATCTCACTCTCCCCAGGGCACCCCTGTGCATCACCACAGCACCTTTTTGATGTGGACTTTGCGGCCATCCACGGGGCGCCATATCATTGTACCAGAGTAGGACAGCCTCAGTGTTCCCTCCCAGTGCCCCCACTTGCTCTGTGCCTTTGGGCAAGTAATTTCCTTTCTTTACACCTCACTTCATCATCTGCAAAGCAGAGGTACTGTTCCCTACCTCATGGTCTGCATATTAATGCATGCTTATATGTGTACATACATGTGCACACAGCACGCAGATATGTAGTGTAAATTCTCTTTGTTCTATAAATATTTCCTCCCATTTTCCCCTCCCTTTGTGTGTGTGTGTGTGTGTGTGTTAAATGCCTGAGCTGTTTCCATCAGTTGTTGCGTCTCAGGCACATGTGAGATGAATGTGAGCCAGAACTTGAGTGTGTTGCCAACTCCTCAACTCCTTATGCTGTCACATAGGCCACATGAAGGGACTTTTCTCTGTGCTAGGTGATGCTAATTACCATCCGATCTGAAGTCAGAGTTGCTTTCCTTTGTTTAATAATTTATATCTTCTTGGAGAACACTGAGCTAAAGTTTAAAATTACAGAAAGGGATGATTGATCTAAATGGCAATAAAGCTAACCTGCTAGAAAGTCACCCAAGCTACCTTTGTGGGCTGCCACTCATCGGAACCCACAAATGCCAGGCAGCATGAGGGAGACAGTTGGAGAAATGCACTCCTCTGATGTTAGGTCCCTGTCAACTTTGGCTCTGTGTGCCCGGCTCCTGCTGACTGAGATGCACTGTGGGGCTTGTGGAGAGTGGAACACGATGGTACCAGGGCCCAGTGTAGGGAGCTGTGCTCTGCTTTTTACTTATTCTTCCATCAAACATTTATTGAGTAGCTACTATGTGCCAGCTGCTCTGCTGGGCAGAATGCATGGTGACAGTCTGGAGATTGCTACAGTAGTACTGCAGACAGTCTGCTGCAGGAAACATACTTGATAGTTGGTGGTCTCCTCCCTGCTTCTCCCCACCCAGCCTCAAGTAGCAACAGGACCATGACCCCTTCAGTATTTTTCCTTCTTTGGAGAAAACTGAGTTGGAAGGCTAATGAATGAGACTGGATGGAGGGGAATTGCCTTTTAAACCAATTGCCTTACACATTCTTTTTCATGTACTTGTTATACCTAGGAGGAGAAGAGGTTTATGACATACAAACAGATCTAGAATTTTCTGGAATGTTCTTCCCAACCAGATCAAGCTGGTTGTGTTCTACGTATACCCTCCAGCATGAAGGGTCATCGCTGCCTGATTGCACCTTGAGAGGGTGGGAAAATCTGCCCCTCAAGTTGGTCTTGCCCACCCAAGGGCTGAAGGCACGTGTCTTCATTTTAGGAGGGCTGGGAGAGACATTCCTGAGTTGTGAACTGGCGAGGCACAAGAAAAATAGACAAATCCTTGTGCTCTCTGCTCCCTCTGCCTGGCAGGCCTTCCCAGGCACCAGCATGCTCTCTTGGTGCCTGCAGATGTCCCTTCCCCACAGGTGGCCCTTGCCACTCTGCACAGCTGAGCACCCCATACACCTTCCTGCCCTTGCCAGTTCACATTGTCCCCACAGCATGGACTATTATCAGGGTAACATATTTTACTTGTTCATTTTGCTTGTTTTTGATTTCTTCTCCATAACCCTCATGAAAGGCAAGCTTCACAAGGCCTGGTATTTTGTCATTTCTGTTCCCCGCTGTGTCCCTAGCTTTCAGAACACTACCTGTCCCAGAGCACAGGATCAGTAAATATTTGTTGAATGAATTAATGACCTGATGCTAATAGGAAGAAAAGACTCTGTAGCCTGAGGGTGGAGGGAGGCCCTTCTGCCATGGCAGGATTTGAGAATGTACCACTCACTTACAAATCCATCCATTTTCTAGGCATTTATTGTACAACTAAATTGTGCCTGGCACAGACCAACAAGACATAGTTCCTGCTCTCGGAGGACTCTGTCTGCTGAGAAAGAGGCACACATTAATAATAGTAATAGTAATAAAGATGATAGCTCGCATTTAATGAGGTGTACTACATACTGGGGGCTGTTTAAAGCATACTTGTGTATATTAACTCTTTCAATTTCCATGACAAAATGAGGTATGACTTTCATGTCCATTTTTTACATGTCAGGAAATAGGCGCAGACGCTATATGCAGTACGAGGTATTTTTTGGAGTGCGTGCAGGCAGTTTGCATTTTAACTGGGCATTTTGCTGAGTGGAAATGGGTGGCAGCTTGGAGGACCAAGCTTGAAATACTCTCCCACCCAACCCCCATGCCTGACTCTTGTGGCTACTCCCTTCCCCCTGCCTCCTTCTCTACATCCTTTCGCTGTGGACATGGTCCCTCCTGAGCTCAGCACATGTTCTCGTTGTGAGCCATGTGACACTGCTATTTTAAAACACTTACACTCTTTTCTTTTTGAGACAAAGCCTTGCTATGCAGTTCAGGCTGCATTTGAGCTCACTTTGTAGCTCACACTGGTCTCCAACTCACAATGATCCTCCTGCCTCAGCCTCCTGAGTGCTGGAATAACAGGCATGCCCTACCATGCCCTGAATTAAAATATTTTTAATGGAAACACAATAATTGTATGGACACGTAATAATTGTATTAAATTGGGATAATTAACATTTTCCTCTCAAATACATGTAATTTCTTTGTGTTGGGAATGTTCAAAATTCTCTTTTCTGGTTATTTTGAAATATGTAGTAAATTATTTACTGTAGTTTCCCTAGTGTGCGGCAAACACTAGCCTTTCTTTTGCATGGCCGTATTCTGTGTTTGTATGGCTGAACTGTGGCCCCTGTTATTCATTCTGTCTCTGTCCTCTTTCCTGCCTGCACTTCTGCCTCTCGTGACCTCTGTTCTACACTTTGCTTCTATGCGATTAATTTCTTCAGCTTCCACAAATGAGTGAGATCACGCAGAAATTGTCTTTCTGTGCTTGGCTCATTTTCTATAACATAATTTCCTCCAGTTCCATTCACATTGCCACAAATGACAGGATTTCATTCTTTTCTATGGCTAAATAGTATTCCTCTGTGCACATACCACATCCTCTTTATCTGTTCTTCTGGTCATAGATGTCTTGGTTGGTCCTATAACTTGGCTATTGTATGGAAGGCTGCAATAAATGTGGGGGCGCAGATATTTCTTTGAGGAACCGGTTTCATTTCCTTTGGACCTATGCCCAGGAGTGGGATTGCCAGCTCATATCGTAGTTCGAGTTTTAGAAACTTAATACTGTTTTCCATAATGGTTATAATATGCACCCAGTGATAGTGTATTAGGGCTCCCCTTCTCTGCATCATGGCCAGCATTTGTTAACATTTAGTCTTTTCTGATGACAGTCATTCTAACTACACTCCCGGCTCTTTTGATCCTGACTCAGTAGGCTCAGTCAGTGCTTTGTAGGCAAGCAGGGTGGTTCAGCTGCAATTCCTGAATTCCTGGCCTGTGCTTTCACAGCTGTGATTTCAGACAATGCTTTTGAGAAACTGCAAACAGCCCCCAGATTCTGCAACTGCCCACTTTGCAGGAGCCTGAAAGGTCTGCATTCACTGAAAGAATCTTTTGTGAGTCTCCAGAAGGGAAAGTTTAATACCTCCAGCCCTCTCACCTTGTTGACTCCTCCCGCAGTCCCTTCTGGGTTTTGGGTGACCACCCTTTGTGCTTCAAAACTCTAGGAGGGCACTTGTCTTCCTCGCCTAATGATGTGTTACAGAAAACAAGCTTCCATTACTTGCAAAAGTGTGACGGGAACATGAATATTAATAACTCCCACGGGTTCCTGCAAACATCCATCACCACAGCTTAGAAAGCTTATTCTGACTTGCTTGGCATGAGGGTAACTGCTCAGCAGAACAATAATAAAGCATTCATGAACCCAGCTTAGGCAGAGTTCTGCCTGGGGCTTTGAACTTTAGTGCTCCTACCGGGCTGAGGTAGGAATGTGCTCTCCTCCACCTGGGTTCCTGCAGGAAGAGGTGAGACTTCAGCTAGAGACACAGCCTGGAGGATGGGCCAGGACCCAGTGGGACTGGAACAGGGATTTTTCTTTATCAGAAAGAAAGTTCTCCCTGGTGACCGTGATTTGGTGATTTGGCACATTGAATTTAGTCACATGTCACTGGAGTGCTGCTAGGATGCTGAACTGGAGAACTGGTCTGGCTCAGAAATGTAGAAAGAACCTCTGGGTTCAGAAGCCATCTTTTTGGATAAACTGAGACTGCAAAATAGGAAAGATAGTTATGACTCAGTGGTAGGGTCAGGTGTAGGGAAGCTGGAGATAATAGTCTTGGATGATCCTAGGGCAATGGACCTGGGGATCCTGTTGCCTTTGTCTTTTATTTAGAGCTTCCACTGAAATTTGCTGACATTTTCTCAGTGAAAGCCCTTTTTTCCACCTGGAAACCTGCCATTCTATGACATTTTCTATCCCCAGGATCTCAGGATCTCACAGGGTTGACCCAGGGTGTGACAGGCACTGAGCTGCTTATAGGAGTCTCATCTTGGCACAGCTGTTCTGGTAAACAGCCCTCCCAGGGTCACAAGGGTCTGCTTGGCAGGGCTGCAGGATGGGTAGAATACAAGGAGAATGGAGCTCCTGGGACAGAAAAAGTGGGACAATGCTGTCTCTTGGGGGGGGTTCTCTGCTTCAGGACCACTGTGTGATCTTTGGGGGTTTTGCTCTTGGCCTGATGGTTGCTTAAGAAACCAACAGCAGAGCCCACTAGTTGCAAAGCTACTGTTGACATGTATGCTAATGTGACATGTGTATACTTTTTCTTTTTTTCCTATTTATGATTTAAAAAAATATCCATATGTTCTGTTCACAAAAATAAAATAAAAAATGTTTTGGATTTTTCTAAAGGGAAATATGTTCTTAGGAATTTCAATGTGATCAAGGTAGCATTTCTGCTCTTGTGCTTTAGGTCATTCATTAACGCTATAGTGGGTAATGAAAATGCTCATTTTCTTGGGCAGTAGCATGCAAAAATCTCTCTGTTGTGCAATTAATAGTGGTGGGGGAAACTTTGACATTTGTTCTGACTGTCAGATTTTCTTGTACTGTAGTTGGAATTCCAACACCCTTCATCAGAACAGGCCATGCAGATGACAGTCACTGAAATACAGTGGCTTTCTCCTCATAAGACTTTATTGTGGGAGTCTGTGCTCTCCACCTCTGACAGAATTCTGAGAGGCCGCTCCAGAAGATCTGTGGCCAGATTTTCACAGTGAATCCTGGCCCTGAAGTCTGCTAGTTGTGTTATTCTTCCCTTTTAAAATTTGTTTTCCCATCTGTAAAATGAAAACAAAAATAATAACCACATAGAATTTGTTCTAAAGTATCTTAGTTATCTCTATCATTGCTGAGAGAAAATATCCAACACTCCAAGTTAAAGAAAGGTTCATTTCAGCTCACAGTTTATAGAGGTTTCAGTCCATAGTCAGCTGGCTCTAAGGTAAGATGGCATGGGCAGAAGGGCATCACAGTGGAGAAACATGGCATGGCATGGCAGGCAGAAGGCAGCAATCAGCAAGCAGCTGCAACTGGCTTGCCTTCCCTCTCTCCACTTATATTCCATTCAAACTGTAAGTCTATTGACTTCTGCTACCTAGATGCAGGCTGGGAGTACCATTCACCATACCTTTAATCCTGGTATCATACCCTCAATCCACTTCACACACCCTAAAGCCAGCCACCTCTGAAAATACCCACCTCTGAGTGCATGAGGCTTTGGGGTAGATACAACATCTAGATCCAAGCCACAGCATAGGGTAATATGGAACTTTTATTAGAAATAGTTGGAAGGCCTTAGTGTACATGATTAAAGTGCTTTTGTTTTCTGTTGGGTGTTGTATAGAGTCAGTTGAAATTTTTCTAAGGATGCCCAAAATATTCTTTGAAAATATCTTTGAAAGTTACTAGGTATAGGGTATGTGCAACAAAGAAAGCAGAAAGGCTCTTCCTATCCAAAAAGGAAGAATGGCATGAAGATCACAGTAGATTATATTGATTGCCTAAAAATTATCAGTTTTCTACAACTCCTTTTTTCTTCAAGAAGGAACCCTGATTTTGTCCACAGTTCTACTCTTTCTTCATCACAGGCACATGTTTCTAGGGAGTCAAGCTTTAGGTAGAATCAGGCATGTCTTGCTTGGTCAAAGCCAGTGGTTCCCCAGCTGTGATGCACACCAAAACCACCAGTTGAAGGGCCAGCCAAACAGCTCATCAGATTAAAACACCTGCAAGCAGGCACAGGGGCTGGGGGTTGTATCCCTGGGCCTGCTGTGCTGACCCTGGCCCTGGCCCCACTCCCAGGGTGTACTGAACAGGCAATTAAGACTGGGTGTGGTGGCGTCCCTGTAATCCCAGCTCTTGGGAGGCTGTAAACAGGTGGATCACTCTGAGTCCATTCTTGTAGTAAAACCCTGAACATCCTGTAGACCCTTCCCTAAAAAAATACAAAAAACCCTCCCCAAACAAAACAAAACAAAACAAAACAAAACAAAACAAAACAGAAACACCATTTGAAGGACTGTACACTCTGAGTTTCTGACTTGGTAGGTCTGGAAGGAGAAAGTTTTCATTTCTGACTTCTAATGCTGCTGGTTTGAGGACAGCTCTGAGCATCACTGGTCTAAACCAATTTCCTTGCCAGTCATTGTTTAGAATATAGACATGTGATGCAATTCTGACCAATGAGAAACTGAAAATCGGCAAGAGCTAAATTGGAAAGTTTGGTTTTTTTTTTCAGTCTTCAAAAGAGAGAGGAAGGGAGAGTTCTGTTTCCAATTCTGGACACTGTATCTGGATAGGGCAGCTGGAAATGCTCCAGCTATTTTGGGGCTGTGAAGGACAAAGCAGTCACAATGAAAATGATAAGGCCAAAAAGGTATAAAGTATCTGGATCCTTGATGATGTCATTAGAAATAGTTGTAAGGCTTAGTGTGCATGACTAAAGTGCTTCTGGGTTTGGTTTTTTTTTTATATTGTATAGTTTGTTGAACTTTTATTTATTTATGTATTTTTAAAAAAATTTTGATTGCAGGGTCTACAGGGTGTACAGGGTCTCACTACATAGATCAGACTTGCAGTGATTCATTCTCCCATTTTCAGCCTGTCAAGTGCTGGGACTACAGGTGTGTGCCACCATGCCCAGTCTCCATCACCATCTCAGCATGCCCCAGGGGCTGGGCCAGCACAATAGGCCTGGGATCAAACCCTGGCCACTGCGCCCTGCCAAAGCAGGCACTTTAATCCACTGAGCTGTCTGGCTGACCCTCGTTGAACTTTTAATTGTGGAGCTTCCAACCACTTATTTATTGAGCTGATTGGAGTTCTTTGTTCCTTTCAGTCAAAGAAATGATAATATATAGGGTGATAATGTTAAAATTTCTTTTCTTCCATGAAGATATGGGGAGAAATTATGTGCCAAGAACCTGAACCTTACTGGGGTGATGGAAGACTCTGGCATTAAACCATGTACATAGTTGAGACCCAACTAACAAGACAAGAACCAGGAAGACACCGATTTTTGGAATTGCTGGGGTTGGGGAGCAAATCAGAAAAGGAATGAGGTGTTCACTACTGGGAGATACAACTATATTAATACAACAATAGGTGGGAAGCTGTGCTGACTTAAAAGCATCAAACTTTTACAGATTTTATGGACACGATGAGTGGGAAAGTGAACTCAACATAGCAAATAACAGCTGTGGAAAGGCAGGCCTGGAAAGTGGAAAATTAAAAAACAAATGGGAGGGGGACTTAGGAGCTTGTGGCCTGATGGAGACCGTTATGCTCTTAAATGATATGTAGGGTACATTATGTTCCACTATCTTGCAACCAGTACAGCTATTCTCAGTTGAAAGATGTCACGAGGTTCTCAAATGGTCTTTCTCCAGAGATACGCATGATGTTCAGTGCAGTGTAATAGTTAGCTTTTCTTTTGCTACTACACAACTTCCCAACATCTGCAAGTTAAAGAAACGAAGTTTAATTTGGCTCATGGTTTCCAAAGACTCAGTCCATGGCTGGCTATAAATCCGAAACATGACAGAAGGGAGCAGTAGAGCAAAGCTACTCACTGCACAGCAGCCAGGAAGCAGAATATGGGGAAGAGACCAAATGTAGTCCAAGGGCACACCTGACTCAGCCAGGCATCTGGAAGTGTCTTTAATAACCTGCTAGGTGTCTCCTAACCCAGTCAAATTGGCAGCAAGATGAACTGGCATTGGCAGCTAAAGATTTCATAGCAATTACTGAGAATGCCCTTTTCTGCCAGCCCCATGATGGTTGCAAGTGTCCTCTTATCACTTGTGGGTCTGATTTGTGACTTCTAGTGTTTGCCCAGTTTCCATCCTCTTAGGCTCCTGACTGTCTTCTGTGGGCCAATGCCAGCAGCACTACCTATGAGCATTACTCACTGTGGTCCCGTGTTTACCTCTTTTCCTCTGTTCTGAGCATTAGTAATGACACAATGAAAAGTAGTGCTCTTCTTTCTCAAGATGTTTGCAGTTTAGGATACCACTGCCAAATAGAAATATAACACAGACCACAAATATAAGTCAACATGTAGTTTTCAAGTTCTTTAGCAACCACACTAAAAATGTAAACTGAAATAATGAATTAATTTTAATAATGAATTGTATCTACCCAGTGGTTTTCAATCAAAAGAGATTTTGCCACCCAAAGGATATTTTTTAATATCTAGCAGTATAACTTGGTAATGCCATTAGGCAGTTTTGTAGTATCACAACTGGAAGAATTCTAGTGGCATTTAGTGGATAGAAGCTAGGAATTCTGGTAAACAACCTACAGCACACAGGCAAACTGTCCCCACAACACAGAATTATGTGGCCCAAAATGTTAGTAGTGCTGAAGTTGAGAAACTCTGATTTTACCCAGTACATCTAAAACATTATTATTTAAATATGTATTCAAATGTAAATCATCATTAATCTGATTATTAATATTTTTCATTATAAAGTTTTAAATCTGATATTTACATTTAGGCTGACTCTCAATTCAGGCTAGCCCTATTTCAATTACTCAAGTGCCACAAAAGGTGGCAGTCACTGTATTAGACATCATAGGTATGCAGACGGTATGAAATCCAGGGAGCTCTGTGACCACCCCAGATTTCCTGAGCAGAGCAAATATGGTGAGATGTAAAGTATTCTGGGGGAAGTGCCAACTCTTACTACCCCTGGGGACCCTTCTCCCCCATGCTAAGGGATTAGGAGAATTGCTTGGGGTCTCTCTGTTAATTAAACAGGTAGAAAAACAGATATATTTAAAACAATATCTATACAACCTTTGCATTCTTCCCCTACAAAATGCCATCAAGAGGCTGTACTTTCTTATCCACTTGAGGCAAAGGTCAGCATATCCCATTGGGAAGCTTACTAAGAGAGCGAGTTAGCTTCAGTACAGCCCTGAGGATTTAGATATTGATCAGTAAAGCTTTCATGTAGTTAAAACAAATAACCAAGCAGCACCCTTTGCCTTCTCTAAAACACACTGTAATATTTTTCTCTTGAAAAATGAAAAAAATAAAGGGTTTCAGGTTAAAAAGAAGGTGATCACGTAGTAATCAGAGCTTTAGAACAATCTAAACCGACCTTGGTGCAACATGCCGCAGTGTGTAATCCCCAATTTGAAGGCTTCGCAGTATCTCATTAGTTTGGAGTCTCAGTACAGATAATTCTGTATTGAGTGAGTAATTAAATGTGACATAGAAGCAGGCGAATGGATTAGCAGCACACTCAGGGGTCTCTGCGAGGGAGCCTTTCCTGTCTCTGCCCAGGAAGGAAGGAGGTGAGAGGCTTAGCAGAGTTCCTCCAAGGCAGGATGCTGGTGCAGAGGCAGGCAGGATTTCATACTTGATCTGCAGGTCAGGCAATGTTACAGTAGATGGGGAGACAAAGACCTTATAGATGGACTCCAGTGAAAGCTGTGTGTCTATGGATCAGTAGGGTCACTTCTGCAGTGCTGTGGATCCTACTAAGACAGAGAATCCACTCTCTGCTTTCTGGGAGCAGGCTGTCCCTTCTGTTGATTTTTAAGTCAGAGTGGGGAATGCTGCCTATTATTCCAGATCCTTCAGAAATCTGAACATATCTGACAAGAACAGGCTTTGTCAAAAATGAAGGAAGACAAAAAGAGTACTTTTTCATTTTTACAATGTCAATAAGACATCTGTTTTCATAGAGTCAAAGGCTCCGATAGGGATTCTTGTAGTTTACCTTTGTTTCCAGAAGGACTTTCATTCAGCTTTCCACACACCTGAAAATCTGCCTTTTTTTTTTTTTTTCAAAGTCCACTAGGAAATGAGTCTATAAAATCTTTCTGGAAACAAATTCAATTTCTTGTAAGCTTTCCATCAACATCCATTGAGCCTGATGCTGTGTAGGAATTAGGAGCCAAGAGATTAAAGGAAGGAATACAAAACTTTTGTTGTTAAGGAGCTCATGAGTGAGACATGAAAAATGAGGATGTCACATCCACTATGGCCTGTAGTTGAGAAGACGAAGCTAATTTGCCGCTGGGAGGGGAGGAACAATTTCCTGTAGTTGCAACTGGAGTTGGTCTTGAGGTTGGGCAGAGGGGAAGACTGGGAAGACCTCATGCTCCCCCTTCCTTCCCACTCCTCTTTAGATCCATTGACTGTCATATTCCAGCACAGTGAAAGGCAGAATACCTACAAAGATGAAGTAGACTTTGTCCTGGCCTCTAGGAACTCACAGTGGGCTAATGGAAAGATCTATAAACTTATGGATGAGATAATTTCAAATCAAATCGGTAGGACAGTTTCAATAATCAACACACTGCATACATTCTTCTTAGTGGTTAATTGCTACACATGATGTGGACTCGACATCCTATTTACAAACACCAGTAGAAAAAATCATTCTATTCATTAACAGAATGTAACTATATATCTATCCTACCCACCCTGAATACACAGATACAAAATGGACATTCATCTGTATACGCTTTTTTTGTTAAATTCCGTTATTTGAATATTATAGGTGCGTAAACTCAGCAAAATATTCTAAAATAGCCCATAATAGTATTGGGTCTTCCGCTTAACTGGCAATGTCAGAAATTGTTGATCTGAG
>NDGN011309916.1:0-12329 GCA_002564285.1 Tympanoctomys barrerae
GACCAGTTTGCTCTCTGTGAAAGCCTGAGAGAATATTTTCTCTCCATATGACTCTCCTTAGGCCCACTCTACATCATCAATCACTTTCATCTGTGGCCCCAAAATCTCCTTGATCAGAAAGTTTGGGACACAACTGAGTTACAGTGGGGGGGGGCGCTCTGCCATTATTCTTAATTTTATCATTATTTTAAGAAAATGCATGATTGTGATTGGCTTGAGATCATAGAACTAATAAATGCCAGTGTTACTTTCTCCAGGGCTCTGGTTTCATTCATTTGTAAAATGTTTGCTAGGGCCCCACTGTGTGCCAGAGACAAATACTGACTGCTACAGGAAGTGCAAAATAAGCCAATGAATATGCATATTATCTTTACATAAAAAGTAATATAATGCAGGGCAAATGGATAGATAGCAGCTTACAATGGGTGCTAACTCTGTAGGAGGACCAGGGAAATGCCTTCTGAGACAGTAACATATGGGGGTGGGGGTTCTGGAGAAAGAAAAGGAATGTCTGTGAGGTTAAGGTGCTTTCTAGACTGTGTGAACTGTTGGTGTAAGGGACCTGGGGTGGCAATGAAAAATAACAAAGGGGCCTATGAAATTGAGCTCTGTGAACACAGAAAATATGCTAGGAAATGAAGTGGGAGAAAGAACTAGGGATCAAATCATGCAGAACACTTGAGGGGGAGGTCATAATAAGATATTTGAAAGCTGTTTCAAGGCCACTTTGCCAATCTAATGCATGGAGAATAGACAGAAGGGAAACCAGTTGGGGTTTTATAGCAATAGTCCGGGTGATAAATGGTGGGGGAAGGGGTGAGAAAGGATACAATTCAGAATTTGCTGATGAATTGATGTACAGTGTGAGAAAAAGAGAAGGCAAAGATTCCTTCTTGGTTTGTGGCCCAAGTAAGCAGGCGAGTTTTGGGATCGGTTTCTGAAGTGTGATTTATGTGAAGACTATTCACATGCGTGGCTTTGCTGTGTTGTGTCTGAGAAGCTTATCAGGCAATAAAATAGAGAGTTTTGAACTGATAGATATATATTCTACTGTTCAGGGGAGAGAATCAGTCTGTAGATAGAAACTTAGTAGCGATACTGTACAGATGGTATTTACAGCTATGGAACTAGATGAGATTACTTTGGGAATAAGTTTAGAGGGAGAAAAGGCCCAATATTTCAAACTTAATGCTGGTCAAATAATAAAACAAAGATCCTGCACAGTTATTTAAGAGAAAAACAGTGGATCTTATTTACATGTCAGGGAAGGAAAACTTCCCTGAGTGGTCTCTAAGGAATACAAGTCAAAGTTTTAAAAACCTACTGAGTTACACGTTAGTCCTGCTAATTCCGAACTGAATGAATGCATAGATCTGGGTGGCCATGGTTACAACAAGCCCTTTCCTTCACCTGCCCACAAAGAGCCTTCAGTTAGCTGTGATAAAGGCCTGGTGCCCCGTTTGTAGTCACTGATTGTCATCAGCTTGAGGGGACCACTGTGAGGAGTAACAATCTTCAGCTACACTATTTCATAGGCGAGCACGACTGGAGAGTGGAGAATTTCCTTTTACTCAGTCTGGGAAATGAATTTTTCGTGAAGAAGAAGGCAGAGGACCTACTGATGAAGTAGACAGGGGGTCTACTGATGAGGTAGGATGCAGCCAAGAGCTGTGTGCAAACCAGTACATGTGGCATCCAGGGAGCAGTGAGGGGCCTGAGTGGTCAGATGTTGCTCAGAGCATAAGATCAGAATGGAGACCCACTTGTGATTTCTGTAGTCTGGAACCACCAGTATCCTGGTCTTGGAATAGTGGGGACAGTCTCAATTTTATTGCACTTTTTATTTTTATTTATTTTTTATTTTTAAAATAATTTTATTGAGAAACAAACAGGAATGAGAGTTTCAAAACCAATTAATAGGACAGTTTCAATGATTAATACCACTTTGTATCTGTATATTTAAAATAGTTAGGATAGATATACAGCTACTTTCTCTTGATTCAGTGAATAGAAAGATTTGTTCTAATCATGTTTGTGGACAGGATATCATGTCTACATCTTCTACTATGAATAACCACTAAGAAGACAACAATATGCAATGTATTAATTTATTGCATTTTTAGGCTTCTTATTTTTTATTAGTACATGTCATCAGTACATAATGATTGTGTCCCTTGTGCAGCACTGGCACATGTTATGTCTTAATTATTTTTTAAATTTTTATTTATTTACTTATTTTTAATCTTTATTTGGTACAGGTTCTTCCTATGTAACTTGAATTCATAGTGATCCTCCTATCTCAGCCTCCCCAGTGCTGGGATATAGGCATGCTCCACCATGCCTGGTTTTGGTGGCCAATTTGGTACTAGGCTTGAATGGCATGCAGTACTGGGGATCGAACCCAGGTCATTGTGCTTGCCAGGCAAGCACTTAGACCACTGAGCCCCAACATTTTAATTCTTTTTATATCCCCTTGTCCACCCTTTTTTGCCCTCTCTCCATTTCTTGCTCTCCTTCCCCTTTGTAAAAATCAATCTCTCTGTTTTCTGTTATCTGTCTTTTATTCTGTGTTTTAGTTTGAATTTTGGGCTTCTTGGGTGAGCCAAACCATGTAGTATTTCAGCTTGTATGTCTGATTTGTCTTACTTAACATTACGGTCTCAAGGTGCAGCCATTGTCCTACAAATGACTCAAGTTCGTCCTTCTTTATGGCAGAGAAATATCCTATTGTGCACCTATTCCACAATTTCTTTATCCATTCATCAGTGGGTGGACACACAGGCTACTTCTAAGCGTTAGCTGCTACAAAC
Source organism: Tympanoctomys barrerae (assembly GCA_002564285.1). Classification (NCBI taxonomy): domain Eukaryota; kingdom Metazoa; phylum Chordata; class Mammalia; order Rodentia; family Octodontidae; genus Tympanoctomys; species Tympanoctomys barrerae. The sequence goes on from NDGN011309916.1 coordinate 2,811, forward strand.
TGTGCTGTTGTAAGTGTGAGAGTGCAGGCCGCACTGTAGTCTGATACCTTCAGCTCTTTCAGGAAGGTATGCAGAATAGCTGGATAAAATGGCATTTCTATGTTTAGTTATTTGAGAGCTATCCACATTGATTTCTACAGTGGCGTATTAGTTTACATCGACAACAATATAGAAGGGTTTCTTTCACCCCTGAGCTTCCAGAATTTATTATTTGACTTCTTGAGGACACCCATTTTTAGTAGAATAAGATGGAATCTCAAGCTTATTTTAATTTGCATTTCTCTGATGGCTATAGAATGTTGAGAATTTTTCAAATATCTATGGCTGACTTGTATTTCTTCTGAGAAGTGTCTGTTCATTTCAGTTGCCCATGTTCAGACTACATCTTTTACTTTCTAAACATTCTAGATGTTAGTCCTTTGCCTAGATTTCAAATTATATTACAAACCTACAGTGATTAAAAACAGCATGGGCTCGGCACCAAAGCAGACATGTGGCTCAATGGAATAGAACAGCAGTGGTGATGAACCTACAGCATGTGAGCTAGAGAAGGCACCCAGGGCCTCTCTGTTAGCACAGAAACCAAGTTACCCCAGGAGCCAAGCAGCAGATAACAGTTCTTCTCTGAAGCTACAATCTCAGTAGTCAAATGTAGTTGCTGTGTTGGTACTTTGCAATAAATAAGTAGTTTTGGGTGGCAGTTTGGGCACTTTCTCTCTGAAAGGTTCACCATCACTGGAATAAAGGATATATAAACAACTCCAAGCAATTCAGCTCTCTGATCTTTGACAAAGGGGCTAACAAACATATTGGAGGCTCATAAAATCACCAGAATGACAATGAATGTCTTGCCAGTAGCCGGTGAAAATAAAGCCTTCAGTCTAGGGATGTTCTTTTAGGCTGTCACTGGTCTGCCTGCCTCACTTGGGCAGCTAGGAACTCCTGCTATTATCCCAGACCTCTTACCTTTCATTTATTCAAGGGCTTGAGAGGGCCCGAGATTCATTCTATGCGAGACAGTTGTGCCCTTCATTCTGTACTGCTGAGGTCCATTTCACTCTGCATCTTCATACTTTCAGAGTGGAACACTAAATACATTAAATGGATTGCTTCTCAAAGCACAGCTTCTCTTTGTGGTAGAAAGCTCTCCTCTTACCAGGAGTGAAGTTTGCGGGGAGCGAGGGAGAGGATTGTGAAAGGAACTCGCAACCTCTTCCCCTTGCATTTGTTTGTTGTGGGAGTCATTTTGAGCATTGTACCATATATCATATCATATCATATCATATCATATCATATCATATCATATGAAATTTTACTAGCATCCATGTCTTCTCAGATGTGTGCAGCTTTGGCACACAACTTCATTCACATAGGCTGTATTTTTCCTACTCTTTTACTTTTCAGATAGCGAGGCCCATCCTTTTGGTTATCCTTTCATTAATTCCTCAAGCCTCACCCAGATTTGTAACCTCGCTACTCTCCCCAAGTACTAGATTGATGTCTTTTTGATCCCAGAATTCTGGGATCTTTGTACCATGGCAGGATGAAACTTCCTACTTTCTGATCCTATATTCAACTCTGGGGATGCCCAACAAATTGTTGGCATTTTGGTGGACCATAAATTGCTTTAAGGTCTGTCTGTAGGGTTGCCCACAGTGACATCCATATCTTCTTGGCAGTTTGTGAATGGCCCTCAGAGGTCTTTTTAAAATACCTTCAGAGTTTTTTTCTCTGAATATATTGCCTAGCCCTCATGCAAGTAAAAATTCATCTTCTATTCTGTGCCTACTCACGAAGTCATTGGTACTTCCCGAAGACTAGCCCCATTGACTTGAGTCTTCATATCCAGGAAGAAGTACCTACTATTTCTAAGCATAATGGTTAAGAAAAATGATGTCACTTGGAAACAGAGAAATACAACTCAAGCTTAGTCTTCCTGTTGCTTCAAGATTACTTAAAATTTGAGCTATACTGGTGACTCAGACATAGATATGCCTGTTTTTATTTATGTGAGAATCACTGTAGAGATATGATTGTCAGCCTTTGCCATTGCCCAGGGTGGGGACTGGCAGACCTTGTAGAGAAGCAAGGACCTCCTTGCACTAGTTTGTAGAGGCCCATGCAGGAGTGGGGTGGGGTGGAGGGAGCACAGTCTTTCCTTTCTGCTGACCCAGTCTGGTGATTCTCTCTTTGATCTGCCTAAACCTGGTTGTCTGGCCTCAGTCAAGGAATCTCACTGCACTAAGTCTCAGTTTCTTCAGCTACAAAATGAGGGTAATAATAGTATTTCTTATAAGAAGTGAATGAAGTAACATATTTAAAGTACTTGGCAGAGAGCCTATTCCACACATTTACAATATATATTAATCAGTTTTTAAAGTGAGATACGCTTAGCCCTCTCTGAGAAAACCTACATAGCCTTGGGTTCATTTCTTGGAGCCCCACCTATAAAACAGTTGATGTGAGAATGAGATGAGATGGCTTCTCTCTGCAGCTCCTTACTGTGACTCCTGAGCCTTTTCAGTCCATTTCCTCTGGGAAATTTTGTAAAAATACTGCAAGAAGTGGTATTTGACTCTGCCTATTTTAGTTCTTATCTCTGTAGGGTGGATGTCAAAAATTTTTCTAGGTACCAGGAATTAGCCTTTACCAATTCAGATCAATGGAAGGCATAAATGTTTTCTTTTTAAGGATGCTCATCATCTTGTTCCAGTTGCAGGAGCACATGGTCCTGTGGTCAGCTTTACCAAGGTGTAGAACTTATGGAAACAGTGGAATGATCTGGAAACAAAAGGCTGCCATGGGTACCAGGTAGAGATTTTCCTAAAGTGCATAGGTGGAGCTGATGCTAAAAGGAAGCTGGAGGCAAGAGAATAGGACCCTGCACTGCTGGTACTGCAGTGAATCAGAAGAAACTGGAGGCCAGTGGGCTGGGAAAAGGCTTCTGCTACCTTTGCTGCTTTTTCTTCCTTATCATCTTTCTCTTCTCAAAATGGTTCTAAGTGGGAACTACTGGAATGACAAACAGGCCCACTCAGAGGAGAACTTAGCCTTCTGGTTCTAGGCAGTCCTGAGCTTGGTTTGGATTCTATCATTGACTCTGTGAGTCTTGGTGCCTGTGGTTGTGTAGTGGAGATGACAGTTGCCATCCTGGAGAATCACTGTAATTGTCAAGGGGTATTAGGTGAGTAGAGCTTGGTATTGTACTTACGCTGTAGAAGGTGCAGAAGAAACTCTAGGTCCCTCCCTTCTCTCCTGCTCTCACTCAATTTTTCAACATATCTGCCTGCTAAAAAGACCTGGTCCTCAAATCTCAGTCCCTTTTTCCTTACCTTTCCAGTGACTATCATGAAAGCCCCTCAAGAACTCTTTTTATGACTGATATTGTGTGACAGCTCCATGACCCATTCTAAACTGGATCAATATTCTCTCTTTCTTTTTTTTATGTCCAGATCATAGCACCTTGGAGCCACCAACAAATATGCCTGTTCCTCCCGATTATTTTTTGTGGAATCTGACTTGGATAATGAAGGATTCCTTCCCTTTCCTGGCTCATCGCAGCCGATATGGTAAGTATATTTTTGGTAGTTATTTATGAGGCACCATCACTAGCTCATGATTAAGGAAGTCAGGAGCTTCAGTTTGTGAGTCATGGCTCTACAGGTACCTTTTAGACCCCTATCTGGAAAGAAATCTTTCTGTGTTCTCTGTCTCCCAATGGCATCCAACCCCACCAGAACATTCCAATTGTGTTCTACACACAAAAAGAAGCCAAAGGTTTAGCGGTTGCTAAATCTCATCCCTCTAGCCTGCAATGTGCACTATAATACTAGAATTATGTTATTAATCATAGATGGGATTGAACTCAGGCCTTTGCACTTGCCAGGCAAGCATTTATTCTCCTAAGCCATCTCCCCAGCACCTAAAGACCTTTATCTCTTAAGAAGACATTGTCATCATGAGGATCACAGGTGTTTCAAGCCCCCTGTAAGGTTTCTCTTACATTTGCATAACATCTCAAAGTTTTCCAAGCATGTTTTTTGAAAATATCTCAACTCATTTATTCCTGCAACAGCCTCAGAAATAGAAAACAGATCTGTTACTGGGTAGTCCCTCTCTAAAAGCCATGCCTATTCCCCCTGTCAGCTTTCCATGCCTAATCTGTCTTATTTCCCCCTGAGAGACACATGTCCCCTAAGTCCTTATAAGGTTCTATAGGAGAGGAAGTCTCTGTCTTCGATAGCTTCTTTGAGCTGGAAAGGGGTTGCAGACCCTACCTAATGGTGATTCTGTGCTCCCCCATTAACTTGGAGTGCTGTGGCTCACTGGCTGGGCTAAAGGAAGAACAACCTATCAAAAAATAGTGAGAAAAGAGTGACCATTAAACTGTTTTTTTGACTGGAGAAAGAAAAGACTAGGTTAGATTTCTATACTTCCTGAAGCTGCATAAGAGCTGCCTTTTTTTTTTTTTTTTTTTTTAAGAGGAATCTCAAGTCATTTAGAGGCTCATCAGAATAGCCATCTCCTTTTGGGTGATCTTGTTCTTTAGACAGATCAGGTGGGACTAAGCTTGTTTTAGAAAGATGAATCTAATTCTTTATCATGGGCACCTTTACTGCATTGGGAGTTGCAAGGATCACTTAGAAGAGGCTTTTTCATTTTGGCTTTAGTTGGTTAGTGGATGTCCTCTCTCTCCAACTTTTTACAAGCTCTTAGTCTCCAGGACTGACAGTAGGTGATAAGACTCTCTTCCCATATATTTGGATGGTCTGTTGTACTTGGCCTAGATTAATGAAATCTTGTAAGAGTCTTGTAAGAGTCTGTTGCATAAAAAACAATGACCATGTGACATCTCCAATAGGATCAAATCTAACCCAGTTTGGGGCATGCTATGAACCCATCATGACTACTATTGGCAGCAACCAGAACCAGGATTCAGATGTCTCTTGACAAAGAGCTTCCGCTATGGTCTGGATTGTCTCTTTCTACATTTCCAGAAGATTGAGGCTGCTGCATAGAATAGAGGTCATATTTTATTTCTAAAGTCTTTGTCACTCCCTGAGTTTTTTGAGAGGTAAAAGAAGGCCCATTGTCACTCTGGCAGTACTGGAGTAGCACCAGTGTGGGGATGATTTCCTCAAGAACCATCCTGACTACCTCTGTTGCCTTTTCTGAATGGGTAGGACAGGCTTGGGTCCAGCCTGTAAAGTTGCCCACCAGGAACAACATTTGCTTAAATCCTTCACCTGGTAGCATATGGATAAAGTTTAATTGCCAGTCCTCCTCAGCATATGTCCCTCTCCTCTGTAAAGACTCTAATAAAGGCATGTGTTAGGTTTTTCTGAATTATCATTGACATAGAGAGCTTCCCAGACTTGTTGGGTGGTTGCTGCTAGTCCTAGGCTGTGAAAACTCAAGTAACTGTTTCCAGTGTAGCATCTCTTCCCATGTGGAAAGAATTATGAGATGTTTTTAGAGCCTTCCATGCATCCTTTGGGGAAGGTCTAGCTTGTTTTATAAATACAACCAGAGTCCCTTTTGAACTCCCCCTTGTCCAGAGGCCATTTCTTGAGGAGTATAGAGTAGTTTTAATGTTTCTTCAGGAACTGAGAGTGAGGCTAGAGTCTCAAGCAGTTTTAAGACTGTCTTCTTGTCCTTTTGATCTCCCAAAGTGACAGACATATCTCTTTGGTGCCCTTCGTATGACTGTGACTTGCTGGAGAAGGGTTGACAAAGCCACTTCCCTCAGTGCGCCACGCCTCCTCAGGGTTTTGGAGGAGCAGGTCACTGATGTCATACTGGCTTGCACAGGTCTAGGAAATCACTTGTTCACAAGAATGGTTAACTTCTGGGCCTGTAGGCATCAAAGAAGCAGGGTTATAATAGTGTAAAAAAAATTTTTATAATAACCTCAAGGGTATCTAACAATATGTCCTGACATTCACTGAGTTTCCCCTGTTAAGTACAAATAAGCTTTTTTCTCCAGAATAGCTCCGACCTGCCAGAAATTCAAGACTTCTAATCTCTGTCCCAAAGTTAACTTTGCATCTTCTTCTGCTAGTGTAACTGCCAAGAATCTCAGATTAGGGGTCCCCTGAGCTCTATCTATGACCATAGGTCCACTGGAATGTTTTCTAGTGAATTAAGTCAAAATGTAATGAAGTAACTGAATTGGTTCACCCATGATGTCTAAGATTATCCAGGGTTCCTCAGAGGAGATGGTGTTGTCCCTGGACAGAGGTATTGCAGGTACCTCTGGGCCTCTTCAGTTGTCAGAGCAGGAAATGAGGGTTCTGGCTGGCATCCTTTGTGAGACCCCAACGCAGATTAGATAGACTTCTCAGACAGAACTTGAGCGTGATGCCAGCGTCATTTACAAAAGCAAAGAAGAAAGCCTCCTTGAGTAGCTTTTGTCTCCATTCTGGCACCCATTAACTCACTAGGGAGAATAGGGACAGGCCACTCGAGGAGCTTACCTGTCCTGCGACACCCATGAAATAAGGGCAGAACTTCCCCCAAGCAAAGATCCTTTGCCCACTTGCATTGATGGCTCAGCTTGCATTCCAAAGCCTCTGCTGGCTCTGCCTGTATTTTTGAGCCCCTCTGTGGCTCAGCTGGTATTTCCAGTCCCTTGACAACTCTCCTTAACCAGAATGAAACTAGTGGGAAAATTGCCTCTTGTGTTTACCCCAGTAGTAAAAAAGGCTGAGAAAAGGGATAGCTCTGCCTTCATATACTCACAATATCTTTAATTAATTAAAAAGTTATTTGAAGGAGCTTAATTAAATTTTAAACACTGTTTATTTGTTCTGCTCAGGTCATGGGTTTTAAATTACCTGCGCTTAAAACAAGGAAGAAATCAAACCTGGAAGCTATCGCTGTGGTTGGGATTTAAGACACAGGAAAAGGGAATCAACTGAAGCCGGTTTGAACAGGCCCTCCTGGCTGCTGCCCTACCCCAGTGAAAGCCTCAGGCATTTCCTTTAAAAAGGGCAAAGGTTTTCTCTTCCTTTCAGGGAAGAGCCACTGTGCTAGTTAAAATGATTCAGAAAGAAAAGAGGTTCTTCCTTCTCATTCTCAAAGTTCAGAGGCTTAGTTCCTAAGATCCAGAAGGAACAGCAAAAATGGAAGAAAAAGATGGCAGTGGACATAAGCCTATGCTTGATTCCACATCCACACTCTGGGTGAGGCACCCTCGATCCTAGCCTCTTACCTGAATCGCAGCATGACACAAACTGAGTAAGAAGCACTTAGGTTGGGGCCCCCTAATCCTAGCATCACAACAAGTACACAGTGGGAAAAAGAAGCCATTTACAAAATGAGCAGATGCCCGGTTAATTTCCAAAAATAGAGTAGCAGAAAGACATGCAGATGACAAGGTGTATCACAAGAAAGAAAGGGGATAAAAAACATAAGGAAAAATATTGATAGCAGCTGGAAAAAAATTAAAACTCATCTCATTCCCTTCCCCCATGCTCCATGGCCAGCAAAGCAGTAAACACCATGAGAAGAGTCTCCTGAATTCCCAGCCTAGGGGAGAAACGGGGGAAAGAGGGAAAAAAGGAAAGCCTTAGGTCTTTTTTTTTCTCCCATAATTTTATTGATAAACAAATAGCAATGAGATGGTTGCAAATCAAATCGGTAGACAGTTTCAATAATTAACACACTGCATACATTCTTCCTAGTGGTTAATTTGAGGTGATTTTAGAGAAAAAAAAAAACCAGCGTGTCCACAGAGCTGTACCTATTATCCTCCTGGCTGGCCCTCCCAGTAATGTTATCAGAGAGTCTTTCTAAAAGGAGTCCACCAAATGTGGCCAGGTTTTGTGGTACTTGTGTCTCTCCTCCTGGAGTTGGAGTCTAGCTTCTTCTCATTTCAGTTGAAGAACTGAGTGAAACTAAAGGTGGGTGGCAGAGTCAGAGTGAAGAGTCAGTGAAAAACTGGATCTACAGAGCAGCTGGGGCCCAGTAAAGGAGGAAAAAGCAAGATAAAAGTCTGTGTTGGAGGACACAGGGTGACGGGCCCGGGAGGAAGCCTCGATGGTGCACTTCTCTCGGATCTGCGCTCTTTCTGGCATTCACATCATGAGGGAACCAGCAAGAATGTCTACATCTGGGTCCGCAGAGGCGGTGCTAGGATCCCACGCCTCAGCCTGATGTTTGGTCTAGGGCATCGTATTGAAAAGCTGCTCAAGTTCTCATGAAAAGTCCACATATAGGGCTTTGGGAACTGTTCTGTGTATGTGTTCTGGGATTTTGTAATTAATGAGTCATACCTACTTCTCCAGTTCACTTTTCCCTGCCATAATCTCCTGTCTGAGATTCAATTGCATTTTTACAGATGTAGAAACCTCGCTTAGTAAGATCACACAGGATGGGTTCTCTAGCGAAAAATTCAGGTGACTTCTCTCAGATTCACTTTTTCCCTGAGGGGACCACTGTCTTAGTTACTCTTCTCTCATTACTGGGACAAAATACCTGACACTCAGGATTAAGGAAGGAAAGGTTTATTTAGCTCACAGTCAGTGGAGGTTTCAGTCTATACTCGGCTGGCTCCAAGGCAGAGTGGCACATGGCAGAGGGCAGACATTCATGGTGGCAGAAAACAGCAAAGAGCAAAGGGTGAAACAGTGGCTGCAGCAGCTAGCAAGCCTCTCTTCCCTCCTTGTATTTGTATGCAGATCATCTGCCCCATGGTAGGTGTAGCCCTCACACCCATAATCCCAGCATTAAATCGAGAATTAATAACAAACAGTAGAAGCTGCCCCCTAACTGCATAACGCTTGGGGGGACAACCAGACACAAACCCTAACAACCACCTACTCACCCTGCTAAATCCTGCCTTAGAAGGCCTTAGGAGCCCATATGTTCATGGTACAGAACTCGTCATTCTTAATGTTCAGCCTAATAGCTCTTAGCTAGACCGCTATAGTAGAAAGTACAGGTGCAGAGCAGTGTTCCTAGTGATGGCTTCACAGGAGAACACTGAACATGTTTTCTTCTTTTGAACCCCTCCAGAGTGCACCCCACGAGGGCAGGTACCATGCTATATTGACTTCCCAAGGCATCTCGTCACATAGAAGATATTCTTAGAGACCTATATATGATGAATAAATATAGAAGGCCTCCAGAGGTGGGCTGTTCTCATCAGTCTCTATTCATTTAAGTGCGTGTAAGCTCCCACACCACTCTGGAATCCCTTCTGGGCATGTTTACCTATTCCTACTACATAGTCCCTTGGGCCTGAGGCTTTTAAAATGTACCTAACAAAGATGTCCCACTTTCTGTAGGAGAGCTCTAGTCCGAAGCCTGCTGTCCCTCATCTGTAGCACAGTTAGTCTTGGCTCGTATTAAAGTTTCCTTTCATGACCAACTTAAAAAAAATAAATGCATCAGAAGCCCTAAGGCAGTTTAGGATTGTATTTTTTACTGGGATATTTCTAGCCATTCCTAACCAGAGAGAGACAGACAGACAGACAGACAGACAGACAGACAGACAGACAGAGACAGAGACAGAGA
>NDGN011309925.1:0-10432 GCA_002564285.1 Tympanoctomys barrerae
GCAAAGAACTTCATTTTTCTTGCCACAACTTTGAGATCAGACATCAATAACCTCACTTACTAATTTGCCAGAGAAAGTCAGGGAAGAGATGAGGCCCATTATTTTTGGCTCCTAAATAGTAGGGATTGTGATAGATGCTTTTCCAAACTCAAGCAAATAACAACAACAACAATAGCAATAATTTGCTGTGTATTGTTTTGTTTGTTTTTAACTTAGGAGAGATTTTATTGGAAAAAGACAAGAAGGGAAAAAGGCTGTTGGTTTCTTGAAGGGGAGATCTGAAAAGTAGAATCTCCACATGGCCCCTTATGCCGGAACTAAAGGGGTGCTCAGCTGCTGAGTGACCACCTGTTATGGGAGGCTCTGTGTGTTTAAAATGAGTTCCAGTTGGAACTTGCTCTCAAACCCAGTAACTCATTAGATAGGGTTTTAAAAAAACTGGGATTTTACAGAAAAACTAGTTACTTCACATTTTAAGTTCCAGGGAGCTCGGCAGTTTGGCAGGGAGGGGGCTACAATCCCCATTAGTAGGGAGGGGCTTCATGCCATGTTGCTTGAGCAAGTTTATTCCTGGTCCGAAGTCCTAGTTCACCACCTGCTCTTGTTTTAGTTCTTATGAATATGGCTCATCACACAAGTCTATCTCAGGCTCCTTCCCTAGCTGGCTGTCTTGTCTGTAAGCTAACTAAATAACTGTGCTGTCACATTTCTCACCTCTGGATTATACCTAACTGCCAATAGGGGAGAAGGGGCAAAGATTAAACCTAGCCACTTCCCACTGAAAGGAGTCAGTCTCAGGGCCCACAGTTAGGAATCTTCTCCTAGAGTAAATCTAAGGAGACCAGTCATGATGGGATTCAGTAGCTATTGGCCCTGCTTAGAGGGTCGTTCCAGTGGGCCCTGATAAAATTGGCACAGTGTTATGTTGCATAAATAAAAAAAAATAGTGGAGGATCTTCTGTTTCATGAAAGGATGTCAAATAGTAATTCAACTCAAGATTTAGGAATGCAATTATCCCATTTATTTTCCTCATTTTGAATTTTGATTCTTCCATATCATCATAGGCTACAAATAGCTGTCTAATGTAGTTAAATTTTTATTCCAATATTTGTTCATTTTCTAAAATACTATATATATGATTTAGCCACACACACACACACATATACATATATGTATATATATGTATATATGTATATATGTATATATATATATATATATATATATACAAATTTTCTCTAATTCTCCAAATTATTTTCTGCTTTCTTGTCATAATCCCAATAGTCTTTGAGAGAATGAGGGAGGCTCTGTTTTCAGTAAGATCTCTTTGTCCCAGAAACATCCACTATTTGGGGAGTTCTGTGGGACTGGGCTAACAGTGAACCAACCTACTATTTGTTGTAGTTAGAGATCGGGACTCAGAAAATGTAACTGAAGCAAATTCTCATATGTCTGAGAAAAAGGATAAAAGGTAAGGTTCATTTAGAATTTACTTTCTTTAGGAGTTCCCTATACACCTGCATAAATTCTTTAATCTTAAAAGGTTTTCTAGGGTGTTGAATCATATGACAGTATTTAAGCATAAATATTATCTAAATACAAAAAAATGTGGTCCTGGGTGCTTAGTATTTGATACAGAAAAATTAAGGAAATTCTGCTGTAAGACTTCCTGAGTTGGTCTACTCTTCGGCTGCATACTGTAGAAGGTATCACCACACTTGAAACTCTTTACTCAGGCTGTGAAGATTTATGTTTCCATACTATTGCTTGGTAGAGTTTCAGTGGTACAGACAGCAGTCTGGGAATCTGTTCCTTGGTTACTTCATGCTTTAAAAAATGTACAAATTCTGCATTGGCACAAAATAGGATCTAACTTTCAGTACATTTTACTTCACTGAATACAGAAGCTTTAAAACTTACACCTTGTTTGCCACCACAAGGAAGATGAGGACAGAAGCTCAACTTCATTATTATTACAGACTTTAAATTAAGAAGGGATTAACAATGGTTCCATGTTTTGCAGTCTTCACCTTATATTGGAAGAAACTCTAATAATAGGAGCTTCTTTAGGAAAATCCTTCCTAAGGTAGTGCCTCTGCCTTTTCTGGTGTGTGTGTGTGTGTGTGTGTGTGTGTGCGTGTGTGTGTGTGTGTGTGGTGTAAGATTACTATTTTCTGCAGAGAGTGGAAAGGCTGGGAATGAACTGGCTCACTCTTTTCTATAATGTCTTCAAATGGTTCTTTTCTATTTTTTTTCTTTTTTCTTTATTTATTTTTAATTATTTAGTATAGGGTCTATAGGGTCTCACTCCACAGATCAGACTCATAGTGATCCTGCCGTTTTCAGCCTCCCAAGTGCTAGGATTGCAGCCATGTGCCACCAGGCCCAGACTCAGTTGCTGTCTGAGAGTGCCCTAGGGGTAGGACCCACTCTACATGTGGTTCTGGGGATTGAATCCCAGTCCCTATGGTTCAATCTCACTGTAGTCCATTGAGCTATCTGGCGAGTCTTGCAAATGGCTTTTGAGTCTAACCATTCTTTTCTTTTCCTATAATTCTCTAAATCATTTTCTGTATTCTTTTCATGATCCCAGCAAAATCTTTGATAGAAGAAAGGAGGATACATTTTCAGTATGATCTACTCATCCTGAAAATACATACACTATTTTGGGAATAGGAATTAATCAATCTCATTCAAATATTATTTGGAAGTGATTGAGGTAAAAGATATGACCAAATTATTAAGTATAATTAAAGGACTTCCCATTCAATGAGATTTGAGAGGCGCTGTCATTTCAGTTGGGCTTCTTCATGAAAGGATGTTGTAGTGGATTGCCAACTGGTGGTCAACTTGTTACAGCCAGCTGAACTGAACTAGCATGGTGCTGGGTGGGGGAGGCCCACCTGAGGATTGATGCCAGAAGCATACAAGGCAGAACTGGAGAAGAAGAGAAAAGCTATTAGGGAAGCTGGATGCAGCTGCTGGAGGTGGCTGGTTCTCTTGGGCTATCCTGCTGGAAGATGTTGTTATGCTGGGTTTCCTGGCAAACTTGGCTGTTTTCCCTAGAGGATGACTTGGGACCTCTTTGTCACTGAGAATAGTTATGGTTTCTTTGGGGGAGCTCTGATCCCCTCCTTGAACACTGCTTCCAGAACATGGTGTACAGCTCAGCCTCCTGAAGAAGCCCATCACACTGGCTTTCCTCATGGGAACTTGGGTATTTTCATTGTCAGAGGAGCTTGAGACCTCACTGTTGCTGAGGAAGGCTGTGGTACTTTTTGAGGGAGCTCTGGTTCTTAAGCATCCCTTCCTGGTTCCAGTTCAGATCTCTCAGCACAGATCTTTCATCACATTGGCACAAATGTTTTAGCTTCCATCACTGAGCTTTGAGCCTTCCCAGTGCAGATCCATGAAGCAGGCCTGCATGGGATACTGTGGTGGGCTGTAGGCCTCCAGGTGGATGGGTAGGAGGCATTGTTATGAGCTCTACTTTTCCAGCAAGACTTATGTAGGATATTAGGATCCAGGCCCTCAGTTGGATTCTTTGGTCTTTTATGTGTGGACAGATCTTCTGCACTTTTTGTATATGATTCTTTGGGTGATTCATTATAAATAATCTTATAAAATGTGACCTGTACTATATTGTAACCCTTGCAAAAACCCAAATTGTGACAGATATGCTATCAGAGGAATTAATGAGAAAATAATACAGTCACACTGAGTGTTAGGGATTCCACACACAAATGCAGGGAATATAATTCAGTATATGACAGTGTGGTTTGTGAACTATTTCTGTCTTCTGCTTACTGATTTCACAAACCAGTAATTTTTAAAATTTTACATTGCTGAGGAAAATGCAAACACTTAAGCAATCCCAGCAATGACATTTGTATTTTGACCTTACCTATGTTACTAAGGTGGAGTTTTAAGTTGTACGTTGTATACTTTGAATAGTATTTTTAAAACAATTTCCAAATAGGTTTATTGTTCCTGGAATGACTTATTCTAATATTCATGTCATAAAACCCTTTAATATCAATTAATTCTACCTTTCCACGATGTTAGAATCATTAGAATTCAGCTCTGTGTTTGTGAAACGTCTGCATTAATATTGAAAGATAATCTATCTGTGTGTCAAGGACTGTGGACAGAGGTTTTCCTCTTTAAGAACTGTTCAGGAATGCAAAGCACAGCCTGTTTGAGAATGATAAGGCTTGATTGAAATCTAAACTCTCTGGTAGGTATTTGTGTCTCTCTGTCAAGGTTTACTAACATGAGTGAGGAAAAGGAGCCAAAAGTTTGCCTACTCTTTCATTAAGAATTTCTTCTTTTCCACAGGAAAAGATGAATATGCCAGTTCTCTGTTACATAGTGACATTTTTAGAGTAGCAGAAATCTAGGTCAGAATTCTGCTATCATCTTCAAAGCACCGCTTTTCATTAAAAACAAAATAGAAAGTGGAATGTCTCAAAGCAGCCCCTGGATCATTTTCATTAGAAGGATAAATTCTCAGATGTGTCATACATAGGAAGCTTTCTGAACTCTCCCTGCTGGTGTGAAAATGGTACAGGAAGCAATTTGCCATCCGAGGTTTCTGTCTCTGATGTGAAATATTTTACCCTAGTGTTAGATGATGTGGCTCAAGTCTGTAGATTATACTAATGGGTGAGACATTGGTTTCTGCAGAGAGAGTCAAGTAGTTCATGGATTCAGTGTGTAACATGTGTAAACAGGGCAGACATAAGGAGCTTAACTATGTAAATAGTCAACTGAGTAGAAAATTTTCAGACAGGGTCTTGCTATGTAGTTCAGTCTGGTCTTAAACTCATGACGATCCTCGTCTCAGCCTCCCAACTTCTAGGATTACAAGTATCCACCACCTTGTCTGGTTTATAATTTTAATAAGATTTTTTAAAAAACTTTTATGTGGCCCTAATTTTAAAGGGCAGATATGTGTACTTCCTCTCTCCAGCAGACAGCCAGGTCAGTGGATATCCTTGTGCTCTACGCAACAAATCCACAAGAGCCTCTGCCTATTCTTATGAAGACAGGCCCATTCCAGACCTGAGTTTACTGTATGAAACTACCAAACAAATGACAGGACTATTTTGCCCGTGTTTTTTTTTTTTTTTTTTTTTCCAGAACCAGGGATTGAATTAAGGCCCTTGAGCTTGCCAGGGAAGCACTTATTCCACTGAGCCATCTCCCTGGCCCCTATTTTGCCCATTTTTGTTGATTTTTGAATTCCACACTTGAGCTGGCCCTTTCTTTGAAATGCAGAAGTTTCTTGATCTGAGCTTATATGTCATTAGTAAACAGCTTTATATTAAAGTGTTAAATTAGCAACTTGGTTATTGTGGAGACACCTGGGTAGGAAAATATAAAACACAATTTTAAATCAAAATCTACAGTTTCATTAAGCACAATTATGACTTTGGTATTGACATTTTCTACCTAGAGCTAAACATTTCCTTAAATCAAATGTTGTCATGGGGCTGGCCAAATAGCTTAGTGGATTAAAGCACCTGCAAGCAGGTGCAGGGGATGGGGGTTCCATTCTGGGGCGCACTGAGATAGCAATGAGACTGGGCATGGTGGCACACACCTATAATCCCAGCTCTTGGGGGGCAGTAAACAGGCAGATCACTCCGAGTCCCATCTAGTAGTGAGACCCTGAACACCCTATAGACCCTTCCCTAAAATGAAAAAAAAATGTTGCCATGTAGCTCACTTTTTTATTTGGAATTTATGGGGGAAAATATGGCATGGGAATATGACTGAAAGACAGGAAAACAGACATGCATAGATATTCAAAATAAAGTATTCACACTCTAAACATATTTTCTGAGGGGCCAATTTTCATAATATTTGAAAGTATATCAAAACAGTGTCTGCTAAGAAAAAATGGAAGGCATGATGAAATTTTGCAAAAAGTTAGTTTCACTTTAACCTTGATATTTCAACAAGCACAATTTAGAAAGAACATAAAAATTATTACTTTTTTTATTGTATTGGATAATGTCTTTGCTGTTTTATTATCCATATAAGTAAACTTTTAACATGGTTTGTATTGCAGCTCCAGTACTGGAACCAGACATGAAAGACCAAAGGACACTGTTATGTATACAAGGACGTATGTAGAGAATAGGTATTGGAAATTTATTGCAAATATTTTTGTATTATTACATAATTTTGAAATGATCTGTGTATAAGAAGTGATATCACCACTTTAGGGTATGTTTCTTTTCAAAAAGAAAACCATTTACATGTATATTGAGCTGTAGGCATATATTCATTTATAATGCTTCCAAAATTAAGTCGTTGACAAATAATAATAGTCACTGGGTGGACTATTTTAATATAATACATAAGTTCTCACAACACAAATGACTATATGATTATAATAAGCTGTGTGAACGTACACAAGTATTTCTATACTAATTTGGAAACCCATTTTAGTGAGATGGCTCAGCTGCTGTTGTGGTTTAATCTACTGTTGTAGATTATCGCAGTCTCAGATAAGGGTATCACATTGAGCTGATATACTCTGGCCCAAATTGCAGGGAACTGATGTCCCATGAAATCTGTGTGTGGGAAACATGTGTATGGAGGAAGATGTCATCCAAAGTCAAGGACTCAGCATCCATTTTGGGGTTGGCCTAATTGTGAAGCAATATAAT
The DNA here is from genome assembly GCA_002564285.1 of Tympanoctomys barrerae. Classification (NCBI taxonomy): domain Eukaryota; kingdom Metazoa; phylum Chordata; class Mammalia; order Rodentia; family Octodontidae; genus Tympanoctomys; species Tympanoctomys barrerae. Next base: position 6,679 of record NDGN011309925.1, read on the forward strand.
AGCAAGGCACATATATGCCAATGCACATGCCATATGTGAGCCCACCTTGAAGACTAGAGTATCTGGGAAATCTTTCTCAGTGTAGGGCATTCTCAGGAGTCCCAGGAAACTCAAAATGTGCCAGGAAGTGAGTAATATTACAAAAGTTGCCACAAAACCATATAAAATTTACCTCTTAAGATAAAACTTCCAAATTAATTTTTCTCTTAATTTAGTTGTCTGTAGTATATTCAAGATAGTGGTTTCTTCCATCTTTCCATTAATCTAAAAGATGGAACATTTCGGAGTAAAATTTAAAATTGCAAATAGTTACTAAGCCTGAAAAAATTGGTAAGTAGACAATAACATCAAAATAGTAGTCCAATGAAGCCAAGACACCAGACATTGGCAAATAGAATAAAAATAACTTAGACCTTTATTCTATATTTACATAATAATCTCTTACATACTATAACCCTATGCAATAGCATACCAGTACAGTTTACTTTCCAAAGAAATATCTCATGGGAACTAATGTGAACAACTATAATTTTGATTTTTTTAAAAGAAATAGTGGCTTTTCTTTTAGAAAATATTCTATTAAATGTATTATGGTTTTGGATTTATCAAACAGGTGAATCGTGCAGAAACCAAAACATACTTGAAATACTTAACTATGCTGACAATAGCTTTTTTNAAAAAACTACAGCATGTATACACATATGTATCTCTATATCTGAACCTCTACCTGTATCTGTATTTGCACCTCTATCTGCATCTGTATCTATACCTGTACATGCTTCTGTATCTGTATCTACATCTACATCTGCACCTCTATCTGTACCTGTACCTATATCTGTGTGTCATATGCACATAGAATAGTAATTCTTGAAGTGCGGCCTGGGGAGGTCAGTGACCCCTGGGAACCTGTTAGAAGTGACAGTTTGTTGGCTTCATTGTAGATCTGCTCAATCAGAAACTTTGTTAGGAGGATCAAGTGATCTGTGTCTTAACAAACTCACGATGTTTCTGATGTACATTCAAGTTTAAGAATCTTTACTCTAAAGAGTAGTGTCATTGTATGTCAGGCTGATAGTTTGTAAGGCTGAAATTCTGGGATGATTAGTTATTCCTGTACCTTAATCTAATAGAGATGGTGATGTACCTCAAGTATCTTCAACTTCCCCAAAATGTATATTGACAAAATATATGATATAATATAAAGTCGCTATGGTTAAGTCCTCATTTGCCACGTACCAGCCACATAGCTTTGGGAAAATTACTAAATCTCAGATTCATCACCAGTGGGGTAGAGCTAATGGTATCTATACTGCATATAAAGATGTACAAACTCCATTTGGCACTGTGGACTACTATTCTTCATAGTAGTTTCTTTTAGCTCTGACAGCAGTCTGCCTGTGGGTGATTTGAAGGAAGAGATAGACTTCCCATTAAAGAATATTCCAAGTGAGAGATATGGAATTATCAATCATTGTCCAGAATGGTAGGGGCATATTGCTTCTAATCCTAATATGTTCCCAGGTAGCTGAAGTACTTCAGAAGCAATTACAAGGAACCAACTTGTTAGTGAATTACAGATTCATTTGTCTCTGGAAAAGAGTGATGTTTACAAACTGGAATCAATCTAGAAAGTAGAAAATACAGGACTTAAAATTATACCAATTTTGTTTTCATTCTAAACTATTCTTTTTTGGACATTTTCAAATAAAAATAAGGGGCTGGCGATATAATTCAGCAGCATAAGTGCCTGCCTGGAAAATGCAAAGTCCTGAGTTTGATCCCCAGTGCCTAAATAAATAAATAAACTTGCATTCTCAAGTAAAAAAGAAATCTCTAGACCTTTCTCCAGAAGTTCAAGAGCCTGTTTCCCTGGGAACGGTATGTGTGTATGCACTTGCTGTGATTGCCCCTGGATGTTTCTTCTCGCTAGATTAGACTCCATCTCACTTTAGTAAGCACGTGGAGAGGAAATATAAATTTTATGAAAAACCATGACCTTTACCTGCTCTCGCTTATTCCTGTACTCCTTGTCTTACTCTCTGTTTACTCTGGTGATGCCAAACTTAAAGGTGTCTTGTACATCAGTGTTTCTTCAGATTAAAGAGTAACAGGTGTCAGCATGTCATCTGGACTTGCAGCATCACAAGAAACAATAAAGTAAGGCGGCATGAGGGGGTGTGGATATGCTTTCTGACCTGTATGTGGGTATGCATGTCAACATTCCAGAAGTTAGCCTGATTCTTACATGTCCATATATGTTTGCTTCTAGTGAAATACCAAAGAATGGGTATCAGGAGAATAGCTCTGGAAAGTACATACAAACTGTTTATTCAACTTCTGATAGGTGAGTATGTCTACATCTTCTAGTACAAAAATATGCACACATACCTTTGGATATACATGCAAGTACGATGCCTACTTATATGTACATTGTATATTTCTCACCCTTTGCTGTGGATATGGCTCTCCTAATGCTGATTGCTATATATATGTATGAAGAGAAGGAATACAACTCTACATCTGGGGATTTGCTTCTTGACTTTTTGGCAATAGCTCATCGGGCTCTTGATTTTGATGCATATTATTCCAAAAGTCCTTTCCATGCAGGCCAGTCCACTGTTGTTGGTGATTTTGAGAAGTCCCCAGGCCACCAAATAATAGTATCTAAGCCTCACTGAGAGTGCTTTCAGTCCTCTGTACTTGTAGTTTTCCGAAGCCAGCTGCATGGATGTGCTGCTGTAACCCACTCTGGACCCAGTTTTGTACCTGGGTGTATGGTTACGATGAGTATTGAGTTGGTGCTGGTGAAGTGGTCCCACTCAAGGTTTTGGGGGCATCTGGTCCTCTTTATCTTTTAATGTTCATCAGCCTCCCAGGCCACACTCAAGGGAATATGGCCTGCAGACCGCTAGAGGAGTAAATGAAAATGTTTAGTGTTTTTACTCATCGGTGTAGCAAAGCTCTATGCCAATGTCTGATATGTCACTAATGGTGCTTTTCACATGCTGCAAATAGGACTCACTGACACATAAAGACATATTTTACTTTTTATGTGTAGCCCCAACATCTAATGCAGTGTTTGGCCTCTTACAGGTATGCTATACATTTTTTATTCTGAAAAACCAACTCCATGTCCTAGTTGTTAAGGGAAGTGTAAGTGGATCAGGTGTCAAAATATATCCTGTTTCTCTGGTGGTATGAATGTAAACTATTAAACTATCATTGGAAAAAGCACAAAGTTTCCTATTAAACTAAAAATAGAACTACCATATGATACAGCAATCCCACTATTGGATTTATATCCAAATGAAAGGAAATCCATATTTCAAGGAGATTTCTACACCTCTATGTTCATTGTAGCTAGCTTTGCTCATAATAGCCAAGGTATAGAATCAACCTAGGTGCCCACTGACAATGAATGGATAAAGTGTTCTGTAGTGTCAACTGAAAATAAGAATTATAGTCTCTTTCTGATGCTTTTATAAAATCTTTCATTATCAAATCTCTGCTGGAGATGCTACCTTTTAGGTCACATCTTTCTGAGCAAGAAAGTAATCTCTATAAATATTAGAACTATGGATGTAAAGCAACCAAAAGATCTTCAGCACTAAGCTCTCTATAAATCTTTGGAAAGATCTTTAACTAATCATGTGATCTTAATAAGGCTTTAAGAGCTTTCTCTCGGCTTGTATTTTTTTTTTTTTTTCCGGAACCAGGGATTGAACTCAGACCCTTGCGCTTGCCAGGGAAGCAC